>OLKM01000959.1:157500-174526 GCA_900291075.1 Melanogrammus aeglefinus | reverse complement strand
GGTATAACATACTGTATAATAAAAGTCAAAATCATGTAAATAGATTGAATGTGCATACTATGAGGACATTATGGGTTCCAAGTCCAGAGTTCTTTTGATCCAATGGGAGGGGTTTCCAAGTCAAGAGTTTGTGGGGGCAGAGGAGAGGGAAGGGTCAGAGGAGAAGAGAGTTGAGCTTCCTGACACGCCTGGTGGGGAAAGCTGTTTCCCAGTATGGTGGAGGCTGGCTGCGGTACCGTCTCCCAGATGGCAGTACCGTCTCTTAGATCGAACGAATTTCAAAAAGGTCACTAATTTACACACAATTTTGGGGGTGTCCAATTTGTTTTTTCTTGCTGTCCTTTTCCTGATTACATGGACAGGTGGGAGCAAATTCCACAGAACTGAAGCGTTTTTCTTCCTAAGAACTGTATTTTATTTCATTGGGACTTTTTTCTTAAATCTTCTGGCTCTTTTGTTCTATCTTTCTCTCTCTTCCTTGCTCTTTGACTTTACTTTTCTACATTATTTTCCTCGTGTTAGTTTTCCTTGTTGAATCTTTCCAATTTTTTGTTCGTCCTTGCTTTCTTTCATTCTTTCCTTTTTTTTCCATTTTGTTTCATTATTTTGTTCATATTATTCTTTCACTTTTATTTTTGTCTCTCTGTTAATTTATCCTCTTTCTTTCTTCAATTGATCTTTCTTTGGTTCTCTTTTTTGTTCATTCTTTACCTTGTTTTTTTTCTTTCCTTATGTTTTGTTCTGTTCTCTTCCTTCTCTCCTTCTTCTTTTCCTCGTCCCTCCTTCCCGCCCCACCAGGGGGAGTCAAGCCTGCATCCCAGAATGTGACTCACATTTTTTCAGTTTGGCACGGGGGAGGACATCGATGTCTTCAGCACATTGCAGAGGCAGGCTCAACCACAGTCTACAGGTATTTATATAAACTACTAGAACATAGTTCCTTTAGTATATATACTGTCTAGCATCACATATCTACTATACATCCCATCCTATTTACACTATGTATCCCTTTCTCTATATCTCCATGTATGCCCCTATCCAATAAACTGGCCTAGTTAAATAGGACCTACTATATCAACTCTTTTTTCCCCTCCTAAAACCCTGTAGATTATAAAATTCTGTTATCTGTGCTAAATATCACGCCTCATCCACTATCTATTTGCGGCTCTTTGCTAATTCTGATACATCAAGTGGTGAACTCAAATGTTGATTGATTGGTTGAAATTAGCCAGGATAATGCGCCCACCAATTTGGGCCGCTATTTAACAGTGGAACCAGCCCTAGGCAGGCCCCGTGTCTACGGACAGCGGGATGCATAAAGCATGCATTGCACCCCCCAAAAAAATTGTTGTGCAACGCTTCAATTGTAAAAGGAGGAGTGAACATTTTTTTTTTTAAATAAATATTGATAAAAAATAATAAAATACTTGCTCACAACAACACAATTGTTATTTAAATTTGTTGACCAAATTCCATTAAATTAACAGCTGTTTGGCTGCATTTATTTTGTTCACTAAATCCGATAAGAACGTTATAATTATTATGACTAGTGTACCTGGTGCGCTGTTACTGCGCCCCGGCGTCGTGTGCAAAATGAGCGCACCCATATATATGGTATATCTATGGTGTGCACGGCAGCGATAATTCGAACTCTCTCCGCAGGAACAATTTAAGGCCCGCGGTTCAGATTGCAGGCAAATCTGATTCAAATCGGATTCCTTCTCATATCCAATTTTTTAGGGCTGACTGTCCACACTGTTTTAGCAAGTGTCCAAATCGCATTTGGCTCTGTTCAGACTGGGCCACATTATTGACCAATCTGACAGGTTGCTGTAGCAACGACGTCGGAGCGGAGGGCGTCATCCAGCGTGTGTATTGCGGTGACGTCATTGTAATAGCGACGACGAGAAAACAATAAACAACAAGATGGATCAAAGAACGCGAAAGACTTTCATAAATTCGACTTATTCCGATACATGTCCTCGAGCTTCGCTTGAACGGACCCATCTCCCCACAGATTAATGAGGCATTTCGTGTTCTTCCTCTGTCCAAAGGACTGAGGCGGGTGGTTTGGCGCATTGGCATTGGTCAGGTCTGGCGTCGCGTAGAGTGATTCGTAACGGACAGTCAAATCCGATCTGAGTGTTTGGAGCTGTTTCAGACTGAGACGCGATCTGTCCAAATGCGATCTGAAACCACCTCCCGGAGGTGGTTCCGATCCGTTTCGCAAAAATCCGATTTCATGTGACTTGGGACTGTTCAGACTACAAAAGGAGTCATCCGGGTTCCAATCTGGATTGGGCTGAAAATCGGATTTCGGCTGGCAGTCTGAACGCGGCCTTAGCAATGGATATCCGGAAATGGCTAAAAAAAAAAACACCGCAGAAGAATCTACATCAAACATTAGCCAGAGCACGGAGGTGGATGGCTCCTGTGCCCCCTGGTGGATCCAGTGTGCCACTGTCTTGGAACCTCTACAGTCTCCGCTCTGAAGCTTGTTGTTCGTTCATGAATACTGGACAACATGGGACAGATTGAGAAAATGGCTGCTGACAGCCTGTTGTCTGCACAAGTTACAATTTGAATGACATTATAAAATCATTTGTTCTCACAAAGCTTCTTTTATTAATGTATTAAATGTATTATGTCCATAAGAACCCATATTTGTCAGTATTTGATGTATTTATTTACAATCTTGTGAACTTTAAGAAAGGCACTATGTAGCCTATTACTGATTATTTTTTTGTGAAAATAACATTACTAATTGGGTTTTATATCTGTCAAGCATTAAGCATTTTGGGCAGCAGAAATAAGCAACTTAATTGACATTAAGTGGTTCACATACAGGTGCATCTCATAATATTAGAATATCAGGGAAAACTTAGTATAAGTGAACCATGAGCTGCATTTCTTAAATCGAGCAGGTAAACACGATCAGGTGGGACAATTGTAGTGATGAAATGGACCAATGTAATGAGAGATCTTTTGGGAAGAAATTTGACCATCCACAAGGCCTGCCCGGCGGTCTTCTCCCTGTTCGGGAACAACACAGGTGTGTGTTGACCCTGATGTCAGTGCATCCAATAGTGGACCAATATAATGAGAGATCTTTAGGGAAGAAATTTGGCGGCACTAGATAAGATCAAACCAGGTAGGTTTAAGTGAACACGTTCAGGTTAATCACTAAGTGTGTCCCACCTGGTTGTGTTTTCCTGCTCGATTTAAGCAATGCTGCTCAGGGTTTACTAACTTTTGCACGCAAGTAAGCAAATCATTTTTTTATTTGAATCTTTAACTAACACCAATTGATTTCTGGGAGGTTTTTTTAATTGATAAACACACCACCTGTTATTTTAATGTAAAACATACTTGGTATTAATAAAAATGAATTAATAATGGTTAAATAAAATTACAAATAAGGCTCAAGAGGGTGACATACTTTCTAGCAGCACTGTGCATCAAACAACAGCTTATTTTTAGTTACGCGTATTATGTTCATAAGAACCATATTTGCCAGTTGTGTTTTGATTTTGTATTTATTTACAATCATGTTAACTTTAAGAAGCACTATTACTCATTACTTTTTGTGAAAGTAACATTACTTATTGAGTTTTATTGTTAAATGCAAGACAGAGGAAAGGCAGTGAAAGAAGCCATGGCCTTTAGTGGTTCACTTTGGTAAATACAGAAAAAAAGTTCAAAGTTTGAAGTGTTTTTTCCTTGTTCAGCTAAAATCTGTTTTTATTTTTAAGTTACAATGTGAACGAAAATGTACAATTATTTGCCATGTCAAATATCCTGCCACAATTTCGTAAAAAATTGGTTATTTTTGCATTGCAGTTACAGTTTTTTTTTTTTCAGTGTAGAATTCTGTTCTTTTTCTACACATCACAACATCACAAATATCTAAAAACCTATTCTCATATCCAAAGCTTGGATTATCAATAAGCTAATCTTTGCAGCTGAAATTTTTCTCCACATCACAAGACATGATGTGATACTATCTTTTAAGCACAGTAATTGTTTTTTCTCCCCAACATGTCAGTAGGACTACCACAAGTGCTTGTCTATAAAGGCCTGTGTAAAAAGCAAAGTCTGAACTGAAGCTGTGGTAGCTGGTTTTAGTATAGTACTGTGCACCCCCAGTAATCTCAAATGCACCCCGAGGCATTCTGTTCTGGAACCGGCCCTGAGCCTAGGTATAGGAATCAAATGGGTTTCCCATACGTTAGAGTAACCAGACGTCCTCTTTGGCCCGGAAATGCCCTCTTTTTTGAAACACTGTTTAAAAAAAGTGTGGCGGAATTTCAAATATCGTCCGGGATTTTATCAAAGCCTCATAACGACCTTCTGGGTCGTTCGGCAAACTAGTTATAGGCTACGCCTCTCCCCAGTCAGTTATGTTTCGCTTTGGTAGAGTCTTCAGATTGGACGGTTTGACTTACTTGGCTACCATCATATGTTTTGTATTTTTTTTTTTTTTTCATTATTGTTTTTAGTTTATAGGGGCAAACATTAACACATTTCTCCTACAGGGGAATTGAACAAGTTCTGAACAGAAAAGAAACACTTGGTCATACTTTACCACACTTTATCAGAGCATTTGCCTACTGAATGCCACAGATATATTTTAAAGCATTGGACTGAATGCCACAATAAATACATAATTATGTTTTTGCACGTTTGCAACGTTTAAAAGTTCAGGGAAAGGTATATGCCTCTACTGGTGTTGCTTTAGCCAATAGCCTTTTGAGGCAGTTTTGTTTCTGAATATTAGTGTTAAGGGCCAATAATGCTTACTATCATACATTAGTCACCATGTCTGTGGACACATTTGTATGCAATCATGTGTTACCCCTATAACCCCTTTATAACTATTATGAACCCCTTCCTTTAGCCACTATCTACTTTCTTTCAACGATATTGCCTTATTCTATATCATCTGCTTAAAATGTAAATGTAATGCCTATCCCTATTCCTAAAACAAACAGCAAATATTTTCAATATCCTGTCTCAAGGCTGTCAGGCATTTTGGGATGCAGTCCTCTGCTGGCCCAATGCTGGGGAAGGGGAGACCATCCACAAGGCCTGCCCGGCGGTCTTTCTCCCGTGTTCGGGAAGCACAACACAGGTGTGTGTTGACCCTGATGTCAGCGGCATCCATTAGTGAAATGTCAGGGTGAAAAACTATTGTGGGATGTGGGCAAAATTTTTACTTAGCTACACTTAAAGCCATGGTAGATAATGCAGGGAAACCAGCCAAAGGTAGGTTTATGAAGGTATCCTACTGAATTAATCCCCCAATCCCTCCAAAGCCACCTCAACCTTTTATACATTACTAGCTAGCTAGCTTGAGCATTCTTCCTAGCCTGATGGAAGACGTAATGAGAGCAGGGACAGAGAGCTTGCTGGTAGCCAGGTGGACAATCCAAACAGCTTAATTCGGGATGAATGCAATGTTTGGATGCGCTTTCCGGAGAACTACTTGCTGGAAAACTGAATTTCTACATAAATGACCCAACGGAAATTCTGAAAATAAATAGCCTATCTTTAAATCTAGCTAATTGTGTGAATAACAACACCCAGCACCCAGGAGAGACAGGAGAAATCATGAACAGGGTAATATGTATCCGAATAACGATTTTTCTTTTGTGTAAATAGAAATCACGATAGAATGTCATCAAATGCTAAATCAATTGTCCTGCTGTCATTATTTCAATATATTTGTATATTAGAAAATAAAGTCAAAATAAAGTTTAGATAGTGACATAATAATAACAATAATACTGAGGTTCCCTCTTCCTAGGATCTGTGAGCCGGAACTGTACCGATCAGGGCTGGTCCATCCCCTTCCCCCAGTACCACATCGCCTGCAGCGTGGATGACAACATAGCAGAGGTTCCAGCGTGTGTGTGTGTCTGTATCTGTTTGTTTGTGTGTGTGTGTGTGTGTTGTTCTGTCTGTGTGTCTGTCTGTCTGTCTGTCTGTCTGTCTGTCTGTCTGTCTGTCTGTCTGTCTGTCTGTCTGTGTGTGTGTGTGTGTGTGTGTGTGTGTGTGTGTGTGTGTGTGTGTGTGTGTGTGTGTGTGTGTGTGTGTGTGTGTGTGTGTGTGTGTGTGTGTGTGTGTGTGTGTGTGTGTGTGTGTGTGTGTGTGTGTGTGTGTATGTGTGTTCAGGCATACAGAGACATACAAAGACAGGGAGGCCATGGAGACATAAACGTCGGTGACAGCAGCAGATCGAAAGGAGGCAGGCCTAAATAGATGAGTTAGAGCTGATGGAGAAGCCATCTGGTGGTACTCTGAGCTAAAGGCCAGGGACCAATCCCTGGAGAGCCATGAGGGACATGAGAGGCTCGTGTTGGGCAAGGAAGTGGAGAGGCTGTTTTCGGAGGCATAAACCCAGAACACATGTCGTTGAAGGTCACCAAGCTGGCAGGTTCAACTGGTCAAGGTAACATCTTATCGAGCCTCAAATGTTTCTGGGTCTGGAGTGGTTGACCTTGGATCGTGTTAATCCCTGTGCGTTTCAAGTATTCTTTTATTCTTTTTTATTTTATTTAAAAGTCTTTTATTTAGTACGTGACAGCACTGTGCCGCAATAATGTTTGAAAGTGAAAACCAGCATATCTAAATGGAACTTATTACTTTCTAAACTGTTTACTGCGTGTGCCGAATACAAATGTAGTTTGTAGTTGGCTCATTGCCTCTGCTCTGTCTGACAAATCCAATATTTTAGAGGCCCCCATGATTTTTCATCGTTGCTGCTGTTGTTGTTGTTGTTGTTGGTGTTGTGTTTAAGACGGAGCAGGCGTATTTCACCACGGTGAAGCTCATCTACACCATTGGCTACGGGACTTCTCTGGCATCTCTTTCAATTGCAGTGCTAATCCTGCTCCTCTTCAGGTATATTGGCCCAGGATATATAATCAAATCCATGTTGAAGGTACCTATTAGAATTCCTTTTTTCCGGTTAATTCATCATATTTTATCATACAATATCATATCCACATTTTTCATATCCTACCCATTATCTTACCTTATCTTATCTTATATATATATATATATATATGTATATATATATGTATGTATGTATGTATGTATGTATGTATGTATGTATGTATGTATGTATGTATGTATGTATGTATGTATGTATGTATGTATGTATGTATGTATGTATGTATGTATGTATGTATGTATGTATGTATGTATGTATGTATGTATGTATGTATGTATGTATGTATGTATGTATGTATGTATGTATGTATGTATGTACAACCAGTAATATATGTGTAATCAAAATCCTCATTATGCATTACTCATTACACTCATACCCTTCGAAATAATGTATGATTCCTTATAATAATAATCATAGATTTTATTGTAAGGCGCCTTTCTCGGCAATCAAGGACACTGTACACAAAATTCATTGAAAAGAAACAACAATAACAAAGAGAAAAAAATAATTAGAATTCAATGGTAAGAGAAATAGTAATTGGCATCATTTTTAGGCAGTTTTGAGCAGATGTGTTTTGAGTGATTTTTAAATCTGGGATTAAATCTATGTTTCTGAGTTAGGGTGGAAATGAATTCCATGATTCCTTATGAACCCATGTTGACTGGATCTGTGTGGTTACTTACAGGAGGCTGCATTGTGCCAGGAATTGTATTCACATCCAGCTGTTCACTACCTTCATCCTGAAGGCAGCGTCGGTGTTTATCAAGGACACCACCCTTTTCTCCAGTGAAGACACTGACCACTGCAACCTTTCCACGGTAAGCCCCTCTCAATACCAACTTCTCTGCAAGTAATGAACTGTATTTGTATCTGTACCTGTATCTACTCCCACTTCCTTTACAGCAACTAACAATAGAGTTTAGATTTGTGATTGCGTGAAGGTGCAGGTGGAAATTAGGCTTCTTGCTAAGGGATGTCTACAGGTAGACCTCTCTCTCTCTCTCTCTCTCTCTCTCTCTCTCTCTCTCTCTCTCTCTCTCTCTCTCTCTCTCTCTCTCTCTCTCTCTCTCTCTCTCTGTCTGCTCTCTTCTCTCTCTCTCTCTTCTCTCTCTCTCTCTCTCTCTCTCTCTCTCTCTCCAGGTCTACTGTAAGGCTGCTGTGGTGTTCTGTCACTACTGTGCTATGACCAACTTCTTCTGGCTGCTGGTGGAGGCTCTTTTCCTCAATTCCCTGCTGCTCTCCTCTTTCTACCACAGTCGTCGCTGTCTCTGGGGCTACGGCCTCCTGGGCTGGGGTGAGACCCTTACCACCCCCTAACTTTACTAGTTAAATTAGTCAACATAGTCCATTCTGCTCACTGTTACCTTTTTATCGTTCAGATGTTCTCCTTAAAGGTTGGGTATGGAATTCTCTTTTTTGGTCATTTTTGCAAAATTACTTGAAATCCTTATCATAACCCACTTACAGCCACTGAGTTAGAAGTACTGACATGGAAATTTAACAAGTCAATCATCTGTGGAATGGGCAGGGCTCGAAAAACTCCAGCCAATGATTTCCAGACCCACCGAGTGGCATTGGACAGTAAGTACGTCAATCAAATGGTCGTACTGCACTCCCCCTCCCCCTGAGCATGACCCCTTCGTGCACGTACTCAAAGCTCGTGACCCAGAGCAAGCTTCTGTTTGTTGTTATCCTACGGTAGCTACTGGAGCTAGCTAACTAGCTAATGGCTCGCTCTCACGGGTGATTGCATGATTGCGCGTCCATGTACTTGGAATGGGTGGAGTCAGAGTCAGCGTTGAAGGAGAGGGGGTAGGACCATTTGAGTTGGGTATTTTCAAAATCTGCTGGCGTTTCGCAAATCCCATACCCAACCTTTAATGCCCACCGAAGCCAGTGTCTATACTCTAGCTAACTACAGCCGCTGTTAGCTGTAGAAGTAGCTTACAATGAGAGTCAAAGCAGCTTCAGAAAGAGGATATGGATTTTAGCCACATTTTTGATTGATATTTATGAAAAACACAGTACTTGTTCGCAGTGGATTCTTGCATTGCATTGCAGCTCACTACTTCAACTGATTTCCAGAGCAGTCTTCTGAGAACTGGGGCTAGACCGACAGACTCCTGCCACAATCCCCAGGTTATTATGTTGATATTCATTACTGCTCAGCAACTCTCTTGGCTGGGCAGTAATGAACCATAATTAACAAACAAATTGAGTTTAGAGTCATAGTTAGCTTCTCCCCTTGGCAGCATACCACACTTTGATGAACTTGATTACAATTTGAATTTTTGTTCAACCAAAATATGCCAGCAGTTTTTCTTTGGATGGGATTGGAATTTGGAGTAGCTTTAAATTACCGGGAGGAATATGTTGTTAAATCACCTTTTCTCATTAGCGTATACACACCGAGGCATTTGAGGATGTCATTAGCAACAGAACTCACAAGCAGTGTATAGACATGCAATGTTTTACATCCAACTCCACATGCAGGATCACTTACTCAGACCCTTAACCAATGTCTTCAGGTTGGTAGTCGTTGCACGGATGGATGATGAAACCGCCTTCTTAAATCTGCCGTTATTTCACCGTCCAAAGAATACTAAGCAGTGTTGCTATTGAAATTTGTTGTGAATCTTGAATAGTCTGTGTTGATCACAGTGTTGATCATCATGTGGTCATGTGACCTGTTGTTTGCCCCCCCAACACCCCACCCCCCCACACCCCCAGGTGTTCCTGTGATCTTCATAATGCTGTGGACGGTGTCCAGGTTGAACTTTGAGGATACAGAGTTAGTAAGATTCACTCTTCTTGCTTGAAAGTAATTAGTAACGGTCTTCATTAAGTTTTGATGAGGTTGTCCAGCTCATTGAAACCATTGAATCCATCACTTGTGTGTCTGGTTTTCTCTAAGGTTGATTAATTGAGATTCTTCTCTGCATACAGATGCTGGGACATTAATGACAACTCTCCCTATTGGTGGTTCATCAAAGGTCCAATTATGGTCTCCATTGGGGTAAATACGCTGGGTGGATCGTCTCCATTGAAAGATATTCATGAAATGTCGTTATTGTTGGATGGATTTTTGGTTAACAAGACAATCAAATTTACGTTGATTGGCTGCCTATTGAAGCAGCCCCGTTGTGAATATAATTTGTTTAGATCATTTGGTCTTGCTAAATCTAGAAATACAGCACTTTGGTCTTTCTCCTTTCAAAGCCATTCAAAGCACTTGAATGGTGACTCACTCTTATTTTGTTCCCAAACTCTGTACAATTTGACACACATTGATTCCAAAAGAGGAAAGTGCTATATTGCCATTGTTTTGTCAACTTGTGGCATGCTCGACAAATTCTATTAGTGGCAGATGTAACTTTGAGTGACGCTTCAAGCAGGCCTGCATGCTCTCAAGCCCAACTGCCTACCATTAAGTTATTACCATGCGTGGTTTGCTGTTTGTTTGGTTTTGGTTTTCCAGGTAAATTTTATGCTCTTCCTGAACATCATTAGAATACTGATGCAGAAGCTCAACCCACGCCTCATTCAGTTCAACAACTCATCTCAGTACAGGTAGAGACACCGAGCCCTTAGCACCACATGTAGGCATAGAGCTGTGTGCCTGGCCAAATAAAGAAATACTTACTGAGTCTCTTTCACAGCAAGTGTGGAATGTTCTGCAGTCTATAACTTTGATTGGACCCAAACTGTATTCTCACAATAATAATGATGGTAACAAATATACAATAACTACAAATAATCACAATGAGAAGGATTTTTAAAAATGCATTTGAATGGCCATTTAAAGTAACTATGATTCATACGTATTGAGATATAATTTATTTTGTGTTTTATTCTTTTCACCAAGGCGCTTGACTAAGTCGACCCTGCTGCTGATACCTCTCTTCGGGTCCCACTACATGGTCTTTAATTTCCTGCCCGACTTCTTCAACGTCAACATGCGCCTGTGTGTGGAGCTCTGCGTGGGCTCCTTTCAGGTACGCAGCGCGGCACGTCTCCTTAGCATCCAGCGAACAAACCTTTGGATGGAATGGAAACACCGAGCGGTGGTCCGCCGATTAAACAGCACATAGAGATACCACAGCTCATGTATTTCTCTCAATTTGATATTAAGAGCACATTATCCTTGGCATAATGATGTGTCATAGATACAAATAAAGCCTCAATACAGTTAGCTTTTCAGCCATCGCAAACTTTGATGCTGAGGCTAATGTATTCCACTTTTTTTTTGGTGTTGCCACAAAGCAACACCAGATCAAGTGCTGTGGCACTAGGTTTCGCCTAAAGTAAGTGTTTTAATGATATTTCCCTTAATCAGTGTTGCCTTGATTATTCATAACTCAGTGACAATACCCTCTGTGGGCCTGACAGTGCACAATAATGGCTGTTTACCATCCAAGCCATCAGGGGATATACAACAGGCTGGGTGTGTGTCCATGCGTGTGTGTGTGTGTGTGTGTGTGTATTTGTGCGAGTGCATTGGGTGGGTGCGTGCGTTCGTGCATGCATGCATGCGTGTGTGTGCAAGAAACTTTATTGACAGATAATAAAACCAACCCAACCTGCACGAATCCTAATTAACTACAATCACTCAAGAAGATTCTCTGATACAATAGTGCCTCATTATGGATGGAAAGTCCTTGAACATCAATATTAGCTGATTCCACTTTACATGCCCAGTTTATGCTGTTGAGATCAAATGAACGAGAGATATTTATGCTCTTGTCGGTGCAGTAAACTGATCATTGTCATCATCATCCAATATTGAAAGTTGCTTTATTATGTGAATTAAGGATCCTGAACTAAATCACGCTCTTCAGCATCGCAGCGCATGGACCGACTAATGAGCTCCCTTTATGAGTGCTATGTTGTATATTTGTATCTATATATATTCAGGCTTTGATTGTTCTGCCGTCTATGTGTTATTCTGAATGTCAGCTGACAACATGTCTCCCACAGGGTCTGGTTGTGGCCGTTCTCTATTGCTTTCTCAACCAGGAGGTCAGTACACTCACAGTTCATCAGTCTGAAAGACATGCAAAATATATAAAATAAAACCGCGCTGCAGATCTAACCATGACTTGCTGTCGAGGATGACATTGGCATAAGATGTATTCCTTTTCTAGCCTTGCCCCATCGGAAGCACAGATAATCAGACTTTAGCCGATTTTTGTGGAGCATTTGTGTATCGATAAATATTATTCCATTTGTGTGAATTCCAGTGAGGTCCAAGGAACTACGTCAGAATAATGGTATCATTAGTATTCATATTTGAGTCAATATATTTTTATATTATATAGTTTGTACTTGAATATCCAAATGAATGGTTTGTTGCTAAATTTCTCCACCATGTATAACATGAATATGGATACATGAGATATATATATCCAACACTTATCATATATATACACTGTAGATATATATGAGAAGTATTGAGGATGGACCGTCTGGTTCCAGGTTCAACAGGAGCTGCAGGTGCGATGGCTGAAGTGGCAGGAGAACACCTATGGAGTGGTCTCTCCTGGGCCCAAGGGCAGCCAGATGGACACACCCTTCTAGTGGTGGAACACCTCCAACCCCTCCTCCACATCCAACAGCAACCCCACCACCTCAAACACTCACCACAGCCAACACTGACACCACATCCATCATCACATCCACCCTCCACCACAAACACCACCATCTCCGCCACCAACTCCACCCCCACAAGCTCCACCACCACCACCAACTCTACCAACTCCAACACTCACGCCGCCACCACCACCACAAGCTCCACCACCTCCAACCACCACCTCCAACACTAACTCCACATCCACCTCCACCACCAACTCCACCATCGCAAGCTCCACCAACTCCGCCACCAACTCAATCCCCACAAGCACCACCACCACCCCCCCACATCAACCACCGCCTCCACCTCCACCACCACCTCCAACAATAACTCTGCATCGACAACCAACACCCCCACCACCAAACTGTTTCTTCCCTGAAGACGTTGATTGCTGCACGGCCTCTTGAGTTCCTCTCACAGACACAGGACGGGTCGCGCGGAGTAATCAGCGATGTGCCTCATCCTGTTCTTGCTCATCAGAACGGTCCGGGACCTTACGGAGATCAGTTCTTCTTTATATTGAATGCATGGCAACATGTTTTTAACTTTGTCAATGTATGGGTTGTGTTGTAGCGTCTCTTTCTGTGTTGCTTGAACTGCCTTAATTGTTCTATTGTAACGAGTGCATTTATTTTTTAATGTATTTATCTTTTGGGCTTTGTTCTAAAATCTAAGATCAGCCCAATGACAGCAGCGGAATTTCAAAGAACAAAATAACTTATTGTATGTTATTAATGCTAGAGTGCCTATATCGACTGCAAATGGGTATTATTTGGGTGTAATGCTGACCTTCATCGTTTTCTTACCGTTTGAAATATATAAATCATTTTATTCTGCGAATACATTGCTCGAGCGTCTTTATTATTGTCTCGTTCTCTTTTTTTCTTCAAAGGAGCATTCCTTGCTTGAACGACCCCAATTACCCACGACTAATTTATGACCTCACCGTGAGCAGGGTTCAGTGCGCGGGCACGTTCGGCCTTGCACCCAACTACTGTGGGGTGGGGGCGTTTAAGGGTTAGGAGGGTTATGACTCTTTGGTGTGGCTTGCGAGGGAATGGGAAGTGCAAAATTCCTGAACAGGATATTGAGTCATCCCAGTACAGCCCCCCTTCAAGCGATAATAAGCCGTTGATGAGCCTTAAGCAGTGCATCTGGAGACTGGACGAAAGACGAGCCGTTTTGGTAACTGCAGAACGTTTGTGTGCGTTTTTTCACCGGTGAGTTTTTTTTTTTTTTTTTTTTTTGCTAAGGCAGTTGTAGGCATTGGATGAACCTTATAAAAAAAAGGCAGAAGGATTAAGCATGTGGCGTTTACGTCATTTAAGATGGTAATGAATGTAGAACACATCACTTTAATTGCTGTATACTTGTTTTTCTAGCGTGTAGTTCATGGGCTTTGCGGCTACACCTCGAATGAATCACAAGGCTTGAAGTTGCGCGTTCATAACGATTCAAAATAGTCTCATACATGCATGTTATATGTTCAGTTTACTTTACACCGAAATGTTTTACATTGTTCTACGAATGGGGATTTCATGAAACGCACAATCTGTCTAGACAGCCCAGGGGGGGTGCAGAAGGGGGCGTTTGTTTTAATAACCGGGTGCCCTTATCAGCCTTTGCTTGTGTGTCTCATACGTGTCCAGACATGCATGTGACTGATGTGGAACACATCACACACACAAACGAGGCGGCCACATACAAACGGCAACACGAAAACGCGCGCGCGCGCGCGCGCCACACACAGACACACACACACACACACACACACACACACACACACACACACACACACACACACACACACACACACACACACACACACACACACACACACACACACACACACACACTAGAAAACATGTCAGTGACCGCCTGCCTTGAGTGTAGGCCCATCAACCCGCACGTTCTATAATTCATGCAGCGTTCTATATACAGAAACGTGTTCTTTATCGTTCTTTCCATTATTTTCCATTATTGCCGCTTAGTTAATCCGATTACTCGGGGGTGATGACACCCCTTATTCCGACTCTTTTGTCCATTGTGCTGGTGGCTTGGAGTGTGAGGACCGAGCCGCTGGCCGGCTCCGGGGACGGGGCCAACGAAGTCCTCAAACACTCCCCACCAGAGCCGCAGCTCGACGGGTACCAGGTAAGACCTCCACCCAAAGGACCCTCCTTTACGTCATGATTCAACAACGCATTGTCCTCCCGCCTGAAATGCAGTGCAGGAATGGCATCTGCCTTCAATGAATCGAAGCCCATTCAACCCCTTAAAACATTGGCTAGCTATAGCCTGAAAGCCAAAATATTTACACAAAATGCTTGCAAAAAAAGAGTTTATGTAATTCATCAGCCAGTCACCAACCTTACAATGTGCTACTTTGTTGCGTTAATCGTAGGCCTATGTTTAATTTAATAAAGGGAGATACTTTTAACAGCATGACTGGAGGTTTAAGTGTGTTGTCTGGTTTTCGGGCAGAACGCGCCCCTCGGTGTCGAAATAAAAGTTTATAATACACTATTTATCATCTCCTACGGTATAATTTTTGGATAGCACAAATGCAACTGATTCCAACTTTTTGGGGGTGGGGGGACGACGACGACGACGACGACGACGACATGTCCTAAGATCCAACCGTGTCTGTCATCAATGTGTGAAACGGTTTCATACCAGGCAACGTGGCAATGACTTAGAAAGTGGCTACAGACATTTTGTTTTTCAATCTCTTCGTTATTCTCTTTGTTCTGTTTTAGGACGAACTGATTGAGAACGCTATTGGGAGTCTGATCGCAGCAACACCAAGTCCTGAACCCACTGGTGTCTCCCTAGTGGGGGTCACATCTCATAACAGCCCCCCAACTCACAGACGCCAGAACTCCACGTGGGCCCACCACTGCACCACCACCATGTCCTGGGAACCAGGTGGTGCTGCCGCAGGGGGCCGGGGAAGGCTGTGGCTGTCCCGCCGCCGGAATGGTGAGGGATGGCGACAACTGTAGCTGCATTGCAGGCTTTGCACTGCAGGGGGCAGCAGAGTGTCAAGGTGAGGTTACACCTACAAAGGTCTTTAGCAGTTAAAGGTGCTGTAGGTGAGAATCGAGAGTCATAAAGAGCGAGAGTTTAGTTTGTTGTAGGCATATTGCATCACTTGTCTGCCTATAATTGTGTTCCTGGTTGCCGCCCATTAGATGTAGATGAGTGTGTGGCTGAGCTGGGAGGAGCATGCGGTCCGAATGCCAACTGCGTCAACATCCCTGGGTCCCACATGTGCAGCTGTCACCGTGGTTACCTAATGATAGGGGCCGGGGGATGCCAGGGTAAGTCAGTCTCCTCATGGTAGTGTATTGGTCTGTGTGTGGTTATGTTTTTATGTATGTGTGTGTTCATTGTTTGATTTGGGCTACTGTGTGTGTGTGCGTGTGTGCGTAAGTGCGTGTGTGTGTGTGTGTGTGTGTGTGTGTGTGTGTGTGTGTGTGTGTGTGTGTGTGTGTGTGTGTGTGTGTGTGTGTGTGTGTGTGTGTGTGTGTGTGCGCACACACACAGATAAAAATATATCCTAAATAATCCTAAATTACGTTTCAGTGATCGTACAATGAAACAGTTGATAATTTGTAAAAAAAAAAAAACAGACATTTGTACACAATGCGCACCACAGCACTAAAAGCCATGATGTGACCATGTGTCTGTGTGTGTGTGTGTGTGTGTGTGTGTATGTTGCAGACATAGATGAGTGTGCGCTGGCTGCAGTGTCAGGCCTGCAGGCGTGTCGGGGGGTGGCAGAATGCCAGAACTCCCCTGGTGCCTTCTCCTGCTCCTGCCCTCAGGGGTACGCCATGGACGGAAAGGACTGCATAGGTGAGTGTTGTGATGGCTCTCCTGGCCGCTTACCCTTGACTATGAGCCAACACCACTAAATCAACACCGGCTCAGTGAAGGCTGCATCGTAAGTGGACTGTCCAGCCAAATTATACTCTTTACAGGTTGAAGTCTAAATTGTTCTCAGCTCTGGTCTGCATGCATTTACAAGACACTGCTCCCATCGTTGTGTGTCCACTCCTCATGATTTGACCATCAGCAGCTGAAAGAGTTTTTGAATCACAGCCAATTCAACAGGAAGGAATGGCTGACGATAGACACACACTAACTGAATAACATTGTCTGGCTTACATGAAGACGTAGGCCTAGTGGTTTCCAGCATCGTTTCCTTTTGAATTTCACAATAATTGAGTAGTTTTTGGTGACAAAAATGGTAGGGAATTTGATGAAACAAATGTCTGTCAACACGCCCACTCAAATACAATTCTTGTTTTTGTCGGTTCTCTCAAGACGTGGACGAGTGTGCCTTTGAGACTGGCTGTGGAACGGCGTTGGGGAATGCTTGTATCAACGTCCCCGGCAGCTTCAGGTGTCTCTGTCTCCTTGGTTTCAGGGCACCA
>OLKM01000959.1:105000-152500 GCA_900291075.1 Melanogrammus aeglefinus | reverse complement strand
CTCCTAAAGTAGCCTGGTCCTACCAGACTCTCGTACTTCATTTCATTTGCAAAGAGTCTGGACCTACTCAATTGTCCAACGTTAACTCACTTGAAGGCGGGTGTCTGTTAAAGTTTAAAACTATTGGATCTGCCCAGTGCCACTCTGGATCTGCCATAACCAATCGCTAACGTTTGGCCGGGAATCCCGTTGCGCGCAGGCTGTAAACAAACCAAACACCGTGCGTGAAGATGTCCGTCAACGAGAGCTGACTTTATCGTCATTGTTCTCAGCCACTCCCTCTGTTCGCTGATTGGACGCAGAAAATTTGGACGGAGAAATCCACTAACATACTGCAGACCCAGACGTAGTACTGAAGGGAAATTAAAATTGAGCGGAAGTACTTAGGCGGGCGGAGCCAGGCTATTCCCAAAGCACCCAAAATCTGAACTGTAAATTAACGTTTTCCAGTGTCCCGTCTCCCTCTCTCTCGCTCTTATCCTCTCTCACTCTGATATACTCTCTCTCCACCTGCTCTTTTCCTCCACAGCTGTATGTGCACCACCATGTCAGAACTATGGAGTGTGTGTCTCTCCTAACAACTGTGACTGTCCGCCTGGCTACCCCGGTCTGGGCTGTTTAGGTACACACACACACACACACAACGACGCATGGAACCAACTGTTGTTTGGCTTTGTTACACCAACTTGAATATATGTTGTGCATCTTTTTTTCAGTTGTACACCTACTTTAAAGCACTTTTAAGACAAACAAGCACAGATAGACAAAGGGGTGATTCTATCACATGTTCGTTGCAGGTCATGTGTCAGAGAATCTATTTTGTTATTGTGATTCTTTTCTAACTAATGTTTAGCCATGTGCACGCCCCCCTGTGCCCACGGAGGCACCTGCATGCGCTGGAATATCTGTCAGTGTCCTTCCGGCTGGACGGGTGTCGGCTGTCATACAGGTACACCCACCACATAACATAGCATAACACGACGCATAACATGAGCTATATTCTCTTCACCAAGATAAAATTACCCTTTCTTGTGAAAAAATGGTGCTTCTTAGTTGAATTGGTTACCTCAATGAAAGGCAAATATACCCCTGAATTTAGCTTATTTTTTTACAACCTACTTTGTAGTGTCTAATTTTCCTCCCTTTGCTCTCGTTTTATTCTTTGATGTTTGTTCCGCTCATTTACTTTTCTCTTGCATCCTGTTGTTGTTGTTTTCTTCAGCGGTGTGTGAGCTGCCTTGTGTGAACGGCGGTCGCTGTGTGGGACCCAACACCTGCCAATGTCCCTCCGACTACACCGGCCCCCAGTGTCTCTTACGTGAGTCAAACCGTCTCGCGGAAACACTGAACTCAGAAACACTGAACTCGTTCATTATGCTACGTATTATATAGTCTCAATGAATTGTATATTAAGGCGTATGAATGCTGCTATAACAATGGGGCTATATTGCGGTACTGGTTTTACTGTTTGACACTAGTTGTATGTGTGTGACCCTCGCTGTGTTTCCAGCACTTTGCACGCCGGCATGTCAGCATGGAGGAAGATGTGTGGATGTCAACACATGTACGTGTGTTGGAGGCTGGCAAGGAGCCCGGTGCCAGATAGGTGAGCGGCCCCGGATCACTAGTTTGTGGGTAACAGATACAGACGGATTCTAGCAGGTCATATGGTAAAGTCTATTGGTACTCAAGCATGGAAAAAGGTAATTACCATTCTGCATGAGTGGCATGCCAGCGAAAAAACGGTGGTTCCAGTAGGAAATGGAACTTCCCATTAACATAAATGGCTTGCCAGCGGAAAAACGGTTGGCCTATATGCCATGATACCACTGGATCATGTCGGTATAGAAAGGTTTATGACACTGGATCAGTGTTTAATGATAGGCACCTGTAGGCCTACTTAAAAATGTTGGTTAAAGACCAATAAGAACGAATGCAAAACTTAATATTTGGCCTATTGAATAGTTAATGAGCTGAAGCAGTCATACAGTAGGCTATACACGCTACGCTACTAGGACACCTTGATAAAACACGAGTGGAAAAATGGATGACTGTCTAGCCCTAGGCTACATTGCCACCCCATGGTAGATATAGGCATAGACATCTAGGGACCTGCCTCTCGACTACTCTGTGGTGCACTAACCGGAAACTACGATCGCAACTGCTGCCGCGGCTTCTCCCCCGCAATAAAGATCCCGCTTTGAACGGTGAACTCTTTACACATAGTAGTTATAAAAAGCTATTAAAACTACAAAATGGCTCCATCAATGCAGGCTATGTGGGAAATGCATGGACCTATTAAAGAAAATGCGCCAACGTTGGCTCAGCCTGGCTCCGCCTCTTCCGCTACATAGCTAAGATGGCTGCCGTAGAGTACGAAAAGCCTACGAAAAGTGTACATCAATCCACACTCCGCGGTTTGACCGTTTTGTGTATACCATCCGGGTCGTTTCAGTACACTTCCTTTCGCCCGACGTACTCAAACTAAGTATAATGAGTGCGGATTGTATGGATATTTGAAACACAGCAATAGACTAAAGCTCTAACAGGTCTGTTTAGGTGGCTAGGCTAACTACCGTCACCGGAGCAAGTCTGGCTGTTCAAAAGCATCTGTCATTTCAAAAGCAACAACAAACAGATCGCAAATATCGGAACAACAGAACCGACGAGAGAAACTTATAAATCCCCTTATTTACGGCGTTTGCCGTTCCTGAACGGCATATGCCATGGTATGTCTGTGGTCGCGGTGGCACATGCCACAGGCCAATAAACAATCTCGGCGTCTCTCAAATATTATAGGATCTACTGGGTTGGGTAGCACATGGTTAAGGGTAAAGAGAGGAAGTACAACACGACTTTTACTTTTCAGCCTTGATCTGTTTGCTCTTGAACGTATATGTACTGCTCTCTTCCCCTCAGAGCCGGTTCAGTGCCGAAAACCCTGTCTGAATGGGGGGGTGTGTGCCGGCCTCAACCGATGCCGCTGTGCTGGCGGGTTTATAGGGAATCACTGTGAAACAGGTTTGTGTTCGTGTTGGTGTGAGTGTGTGTGTGTTGATTTGTGTGTGTTGGTGTGAATGTGTGTATGTGTGAGACATTTGTGTTTTCCCCTGCCCTGTATGTGTATTAAGTCCTGGTCTGTGTGTGTGTGTGTGTGTGTGTGCCTGTTGTATTTTTCAGCGGTGACCACGCCCTGTGTGCCCCCCTGTCAGCATGGAGCCACCTGTAGCCCCCGTAACACCTGCACCTGCCCAGAAGGTACCACAGGACTGCGGTGTGAGAAGCTGTGAGTCAGAGCCCCACAAACACAGTGGCCTGCTGCCCATGCAGCTGCTTCTAACACATTGTCAGTTACAAGTCCTTTGTACTTCATGGCTTCGCATGTCATTGGTTCCCCGTATATCCTTATGTTGTGCCGTGTGAGTGTGTGCGTTTGTGCGTCTTTGTGTGTTTGTGTATTAATGCATGTGTGTGTGCATGTGTATTTGCATACGTGTATGTGTGTGTTGTGTGTGTTTGTGCAATTATGTGTCTGTGTGTGTGTATTTATGTGCACGTGTGTGTCTCCAGGACATGTCCTGTGGTCACCACAGTGGTCAGCATGTCGCGAGCAGTGAGGAAGGGCTTCAGGGAGAGTTACGTGGACCGATGCGGACCGCTGGGTGTCCGGATCTGCACTAAATACAGGTGATGATCAATTCAACACACTTTGTAGCAAGGCCTCTCTGTATCCCCCTGTGTGTCCATATCTCTTCATGTAATCACCTGGTTGTTTAATCCTTTTGAAATAGTACGATCGTATAGTCTTTGTACCCGTCACACCTTGTTTATCTGCAAGTATTGGATCCTTATGCGTTTATTATTCATGTTCTCCAATAGGTTCTGCCATGTTTCTAGGTCTAGAGCAAACTAAGAGAATTATCCTACTTCTTTGACTTAGGGATGTAGCCCTTTGTTTCAAACTAAAAGCATTGTTGCTGTATCATATCGGAGCCTCTGTGGTGAGGTGTGTATGGAATCATGCTTGTAAGGAGAGATGCACATGCCAACCTTTTAGTGTCCAACATAGTTTACTTGCCATGCCTCACCTTTATAATAATCATCTCTTGTTGTGTTGTAAGAGGCCAATCACACACCTCATTCACCTTATGTAATGAAAAAATGAAATAACAAAGTGGAAAGGTGAGGACGCTATTTGAACCGAATATAAAAATTGTACCAAGTAGTAACGCACAAATTCCTCTACGTTTGGCTCTCCTTTCAGGATAAACCAGGCACGGGTGTACGTTCAGGCTTACCGAGTGGGCTACAAGATCCATTGTGCACAGAAGAAGAAGGGGAGATGAGTGCATATATTTAGAGGAGTTGTATTATCTGTCTTGCCAAGAGGACACCCCTCCAGAATTCCTACTAATGGAAGGAGCTGGAATGAACAAAACGTATCATGCCTCTTCTTTGTTGAACCCTGTTATGATAATTACTGCACCGTCACGGTCGTTGTGGGTCAATGTTTAGAATAACCAATGGATTCACCCATTGGGCAGACTCCTGATATTGGATGTTGTTACACATTGCATATCTGAATTTAAACAAAGAGCAGATCTATTTGGTTTTGCGTGAACGATGCTTTCGTTACTTAATCAATTATTATTTTTGTTTAACACTTAATTTGTGTGCTGATTTGACTATAACATTGATTATATAGAATTATGTCAAACAGGATTATCAGTCCAGTAAGTAAAATTAATCAGTTATAAGGATGATGTCCATGGACTTGTTCTCGTATCTCGTGTAACCACTGTCAGAGATATATTCAATGAATCAATGTGATAAATATGCATTCTCAGTAAGATATGAATAATGTATTTCTGGGTAAACAGACTGAATTTTTACTGAATTTCTTTGCTCAGATTTATAATCCAACTGGTTGCCTATCCAAATCAAATGCTAAATCTTGAACATTAAAACAGTAGCCTACTTGTGAACCCAATAATGAACTTTTAACTATTTATTTGGGCTTTAGATTGAGATATAGACTTTAAAAACATTCAAGTATAAGGGACTTGTCACAGGTGAAAACGTGAGGACTTCCCCCAGTCCACTAGGAGGAGGTAATACGCTGCAATTGTAATAATGCGCAACCCAGTTGCCAGAAAAAAAGAAGAAGTGTCGTGACAAGCCGACTGAGCTGAGCAGTGACCTGTACTGTGTCCTCCACAAATCCATCAGCTGTTTACATTAAGCTAAGAGTATTGAAATCATGGTTTTCGAGGAGAAAATGATCATGAACGGTGAACCGGATGAGGTAAGCATTTTCCGCCCCAGTTGTTTGCAGGTCCTATTCGTTTTCTACCTTAAGTGGCTAGGTTATCTCTTTGCTATTCAAATAGCACTTAGCTTAGGATAGCTAGTTATTGTTAACAGGCTATTTTGTACTTGTATGTATTCATTGATTTAGCAGTTTATGACGCAATTTTATGATTTTAAACAATGCAATGTTACATATAATGTAGGCCCATACGAAGGTCTGCGTCTCTGATGATGGGCACGTACTAGCCAGTTGCGTCATCACTGAGTAGCAGAGGATGATCTGATTGCTCCAGAGGCGCATATGAACCTGCTTTTATTGGCCTTCCCTTAGGAAGAAGAGGAGGAGGAGGAAGAGGACATGGTGGTAGGTTGTTGTCATTTTTGTCTTGTATTTGTGTCTTAATAATGATTGATTGTTTTGAGATTATTTTTATGAAATGTAGAGACTATCTGACTGCTTCATCATCACAATGTAGAAATGAAGGTCCATGTTAATCTTAATAAGATATAATAATTAAATTAAGTCAGACATCATCCACTGAACGACTATTCATTGACAGCTTATTCATTGTATATGAAAAAAATCGGTCTGCTGACAAATCCATGGTGTGTTTTAGGATCCCCTTGAATCAGTGCGGCAGAAGTGTGAGGATGTGGAGCATTGTGTCCACACCAAGGAGCGCCTGGAGCAGTGTGAGACCAGGGTCGGCTCTCGCTCTGCCACAGAGGAGGACTGCACTGAGGAGCTCTTTGATTTCCTTCATGCACGGGACCATTGTGTAAGTCTGACGTCTATGGAAAGCCAAGAAGGCCACAAACTGGCCCTAGAATGGCGCGGTAAAAGTGCTAAACCGTACAGAAACTGTACCGAATCTGTGCAGTTTAGCAGGAATTCCGTACGGAATCCGTGCGGTTTAGCACTTTTACTGCGCCATTTTGTGGCCTTCTTGGCTTTCCATAGACGTCCTTCCTGTTTTAACCTTGCATCATCACCAGTAATGACCACGTAATTGTTCACAATGCAAATGGACAATATAGATTGCATAAATAGTTATATGCAAGTATATATATATATATATATATATATATATATATATATATATATATATTTAAGCAATATATCACGACAGGCCGTGGTATATGGCCATTATACCACGGCTAAGGGGTGTTGTTCGGCCCGACGCGAAGCGGAGGGACGACAACCCTCTTGGAGTGGTATAATAAGCATATACCACGGACTGGAGTGATATATTGCTTTTATAAAACGGTTACCAATAACGGCAATATGAAAGAGGAATACGCAATCAATTTCAGGTACAAAAAAAAAAAAAAAAATCACAAATTAGCCTACCTAACTGATAAAATAGCCCCATTATGAAAAAAATAGTCCCTCCTTTCCGGACGTTAGCTCTGCATGTCTCTTTTTCTCGCCTTTTTCTTCAGGAGCAGGTCACTCCTCAGTCCCCTCTACCATTGTTAACCCTATCCGGAGGTGAAAGTTAACCTTAAACATGTCAATTCAACGAATTTAGTCAATTTATTAACCTTGTCAAACACTTCGGCTACTTTTGCTACCTAGCCTCCTACTGTAACAGTTGGTTGTTGCCATGGAGACATTGTTGCTTGCGGAATGATATGCTGCGATAAGGCTTTTTAGAATAGTAGCCGTGGTATATGCCCAATATACCACGGTTAACAGCCAATCAGATCGTCGGATTTCACCTTTCCGTTTTATAAATATATATAACACATATATAAATAGCAAAGAAAGGGTGTAGAAAATACCTATTAAATGTATACATACGCCAGCCCCCCACAATGCAATTTTTTTAATGCAAGGGTAACTTGCATCAAAGGAGGGAGATGTTTAGCTAAAGGCCTCAGACCCCTGCATTGCCAGTATGTGCAAACTATTACAGTTCTAAGACAGTTAGGACCAGTATGTATTGACCAACAGTTACAGAGCCTAAGCCTACCCCACTATTTTTTAACTTCTGTTTACTTCAGGCCATATGGGAAAACCTACAGTTGTGCTAGATAATATAGTAAACCATCTAATAAAGTCTTGAAAAACACAAAATAGTGAACAACCTACAAGGTATACATTTCCCACTACACAACCGATATGATCTCTGTTCATGACTTATCCTCCAATAGTTATAGATAGTAATAGAAATCTCACAAAGACCTCAGGACAGCTATTGTGTTTTGAAATGTGCATCTAATGTTTAATGACTAAACTCTGGAATCCTTGTACTTAAAAAGTAATCATAGAACAAAATATCATAAAGGTGTTTGTTATCTACTCAGACCCCCTTGTGCAAGCGAATAGCTTTTAAAGGATTTAGCACACTCCTAACTCCTATTCTTACAAAACAATACAAACTAATGGGGTCTGACAGACTTACTGCAAACACAAGTTTGTAAACTGGCTTTGCTGTCTCTTTTAAAAGGGAGGTAAGCAAAGCCTAGCAGCGACCCAATGTTTGCTATAAACTGTTGTTGTTTATACACACGGGTCATGTAAAGCCGGTGTTGGATATTGATTGAAGAAATGTACTTAAAAGTTAGAGCTCTAGAACTTCAATGTTTGTAGATTAAGCTGCATTATGGTTAAAATGTAGCTGCACTCCTTACAGATGGAAGTTAGAACAATACGATTAACTTATTGGCCTGCAGAGTTTTCCCTTTTCAAGAGGTTAAAAAAATATCAATAATGTATTTTTCTTGTCCGCCAAATCTTGACTGCAGCTCAAATGACTGCAGATATGAATCCTTTAGGAATTCAACTGGTTTCGCATGTATTAATCATTAGATGCTTCAAGTCAGTTGAATCATTTTAGTTGTTTTTAGTTGTAGTTGTTTCATTTTATCTGTGGTAATATTCTTATATTGCCCTGTTTTCCATTTTTCTATAGGTAGCGCACAAACTCTTTCATTCTGTCAAATGAAGTCCATTTGAAGATCTCGGCAGTCTACTATAGCAGAAAGACCCCGGGCTTTATGTCCTTACGTGCATATTGTATTTGATTGTGTGAATAAATTGTAAATTAAGTATTAAAAGTGTGTTTTCATTTCATGATCAAGTTGAAAGGTAGGTAAGGGGCAAGATTTTGTAAATGTACAAAAGCAACTAGCTCTATAGAATTTAGCGTATTTTCAAAATACTGTCAGTTCTATTGAGCTAGAAATTACTACAACTACACCTCCAGTTAATCAACACTGTTTATTTGGGAGTTTGACATTGAATGTCATGTCCCTTGCTACAACGAAAGAGTAACAAAAGAGACTTCAAATCTAGGCAAAACTAGAAAGTGTGAAACTGTCTGTCATGGTTTGGACTATAATAAGTAATCTCTGTAACTGAAGGGACACTAGTGATTGATGTTTATTTGATATTTGAAGGACACCTTGTTAGAACGGTTTGCTTATTTGCCCTTAATTTTTTTTGTGAAAGTTAATTTTTACCCACACCATATGTGCAGGCCCGCTGCTCCCTATACACAGAGTACGCACAGTGCGTAATAGGGCACCAAGTACCTGGGGGGGGTTCACCAAAGATTAAGGTTTGTAAAAAAATAAATAAAAATAAATGAAGATTACATTATTGAAAAAATAGTAAATTAGTTATGAAGAGGCCCACCGTTGTTTTTTCTTAATTGTATAACCTATCGCTCAATTTCGGAAAAATAGTTGTTCTTACCTATAGCCTATAGGCTATAAAAAGAGTTAATAGTAATTAGTCATTCATTTCCGTGTTGTTCAGAGCCTTTGTAAACATACTGTAACCACCCTGTAAACTGACTGGGAGTAGTGGCATCTAACTACAAGCCTTATTACCGTGTTTTTGGAAAGTGTTTTGGTGTTGGTAATTTTCTGTTTGCATGGATCCAAAAGATTTGAATGAAAATATAAAACGTGACCAATACCAGATTCCTTAGGAAGATAAAATAACAAGGGAAATGTAAGGTGAAAAATATTTGACAAAATGTTATGCCTGGAGGTTTATGGCAGGCTAGATTAGAGTCACAGAGCGTCAGAATAAAAAATATTGATGGATTCAGTAACTCCTATGACTTGCTGGTCATCTTTCTCTTAAACATTTAAGGATGCTTTAATGTTACCATTAAATCGTTTATGGACACGAAACAATTGGCACACCAACAAACAATCACCTATGACATAGTTTGTTTTTCACTGAATTGGTTGCTAGCAAATGTAAATTTGAATTCCATTTGCTAAACTTCATTGCGCAATGAGACTAGCCATGTCTCTGAAAATTCATCCCAGGTTTTGCGGGCTACAAGTAAATCGTTGTGGTTGCTCCCCTGACCCGACTACGCCATTAATATACTGCCGGAGACAGGCAGGCAATGTGAAATATAATATTAGATTCGAAAAAGTGTCGGGACAAAAGAAAGATTTTGTAATGTTTGAAGTTTGTTTCGGTAAACTGATGCCCAACAGTTTACCGTAAGTAATCCTAAAATGCGCAGATTAATATGAACAGTGAAAATGTGCACAATTACGGTAGCCTGGATTGGAATATAACGCTTGTGCTTGTGGACGAGGGAGGGACATAGTGTGCTGTTCATTGCGCTGTCAAATCGCTAATACACAGTGTTATCTTTAGACTTTATTGTGTTTAGCCAACGGGGTTGTTTCGGCCACAATGGAAAGTACAGTAGGCCTACAATATATTTTAGATCTTAAGCCAAATTGGACGAGGGTTGTGATTTCAACTATTTGCGGAACTTGTTCGATAGGTTTACTCGTAAAATGGATACATCGTGTGCGGGCGGACAGCTTGATTCTGACGGCAAGAAACCGTCGGGAAACCAATCTACTGCAGGCGGAACAAGTTCTGCGCGATTACAATGATTCGGTAAGGCCACCATAACTGTGAACAGTGAAGCTCTAGTGCTGCCAGACATGACCGCATCTTCACCGTGTTTTTATCGTGCGTTACAGCATCCCGGAGTGGACGGCTCCCTCATCCACTCACTTTCTGCACGTCAGCTGACGCTGAGTCTAAAGGAGGGATCCTTGGTCCCTGAAGACGTGTTATTCTCATATATGACAAAGGTGGAAGTTTTCAAAAGTCATTACACTGGCCCACAAGGACCTCTTTAACGTAACAATTCCGTATTCCTCAAGTTGATCTTCTGAGGGTCAAACAATGACAGCTGCTTTCACGTTGTATTTTTCATTTCCTAATACATTTCTGGTCCTTTTGCTTTCCCCATAGGCACTAGAAGCCAATAAAAGACTTAACTGCTGTACAGAGATTATGATTGAGAGTTTGAACCACTCGAAATCTATGGACTCGTATAAAGACGGACTGCTGTACGGTGTTCCTGTAAGCATCAAGGACAATGTAGGATGCAAGGTAATTTGTCAAAGCAGCACTCTTGAGAAAAACAAAATGGATTCATGCAAAACTAGGATATTTGATAAAGTTGGTTTGGGCCTTATTGAAAACAATATCCCTTTATTTTTCTTTCCTTCGGCCTACTAACTTTAAATTAATCAGAAGTTAATTTAATGCAAAGAAAAAATTCATATACATTTTCCTCAATAATGCAAAGAGAGCCAACAGAAGTCAAACTGTAAATAAACATTGGCTCATGTGAAGTACAGTCTATGGTTTGGTTTGCCCTTGTTAATACATATATAAATATTTAAATATTAGGCATAAGTGGAGTACAGGTCAAACAGCTTTGTCTACGTCAGTGAGTCATGCCTGTTTGCGTACCCAGGGCTATGACTCCACCTGTGGGCTGCTCTGCAGACTGAACCAACCGGCTCTGGAGGACAGCGTCATTGTTGAGGTGCTGAGGAGACAAGGAGCCATCCCTTTCGTGAAGACTAACGTGCCTCAAAGCCTCATGAGGTTAACCCGCACACGTCCTATTGGCTATATGAACCCGCTGTAATGCTTTTTAAAACACATGATCTCACTTACATTTGTTTTCTCCTGGTGTCTGCAGTTATGAGTGCAGCAACCCCATCTACGGGACGTGTGTGAACCCCAACAACCCTAAGAAGACCCCTGGGGGTTCTTCTGGGGGGGAGGGGGCCCTCATCAAGGGAGGGGGGTCTCTGCTGGGCATAGGCACTGATATCGGGGGCAGTATTCGAATCCCCTCCTCCTTCTCAGGGATCTGTGGGCTCAAGCCCACTCCTAAAAGACTGAGGCAAGTGGTGTTGGTTTTTGGGTGTTTTTTTATTACCAGGTTCGATTCCCAAATACGCAGTCTACCTGTGGGTATTCTAATTTTCTTTTTCTTATTTATTCTTTGTTGATGGGTATTTTTTAAATGTGTCATCAGAGTGTATATATATATAGAGTTCTATATTCTCTTTTATAAAAGTCCATAATTTTTTTTAGATAAAACATTGCTAACTCACGTAACAGCTTATAAATGTTAAAAGTCCATTAGCATCACAATCAAATCGCAGATAAAATCAAGTCTCCATCTTATTTAAAACATACAGTGGCTTCCCCCTTCTTAAAGTTCAAAATGTCTTTCACTGAATCCCAGAGCTGTTTACAGTTCTTGTTGGAGGAGGCCCCCCTAACGCGCAGCCTGTGCTGCTCCCGTGCATTCCTCAGCATCACCCGTAGCTCTTTTGGCGCGGATTTAAATTCAATAACATTGTTACTCCTGAATGCCTGCTGCTTCCTTCGTAAACACTGTTTAATTTCAGGCGGCTTGTTATTCAGGTCTGATTTAATCGTTCTCTTTGTAGTCACGGTATCCACACAGCTATCAATAGGCATATATCCGGTGATGGCCTCAGCTGTATTGTCTTATGTCATCGTTGTCCTGATAAAAAAAAATGGAGCAGTCGGTTTATAGTGGGCTTATTGCGTTGAAGGATAGATTTATACGTCGGAATCAGTCGGACTATGTTGTGGTCCGAGTTCACCAGTGGGGGTCTGATTTTTGAGGCACATGCGTCTTTGATGTTGCCATAGCATTTGGCCAGTATGTTAGCCTTCCGTGTGCCTGCACTAACGTATTGGTGAAATCCAGAGAGGGCATATTCCATTTTACAGTGATTGAAATCACCCAATATAAGCATAGGTGCGTCAGGCTTCCTTTCAAGCTGTGAATGGAAGCAGTCGGCTATGCGTGAGGCTGCTTTGGACGCGTTGGCACTAGGTAGAATATACACAATGCAGATAAAAATGTTTCCGTACTCCCTGGGTAGATAACAAGGTCTAAGACGCAACAGTTCAAGATCGGGAGTGCAAAGCGAGTCCTTGTTCGGTGTAGTTTCGGCACCAAGAGTCATTGAAATACGCGCAGATTCCACCTCCCCTCGTTTTCCCGGAGTTACTATTCCTGTCTTTACGGACATTTAGAAAGTATATTATTGTGTAATAAACACAATAACGATACTCCTTTTGAATCAAATCGAGTAACCAAGGATGAACTGAAAGTGTCCCTTCCCCACAAACCACGACCTGCCCTGTTTTGACTTGCTTTGGAACTTTACAATGAAATCCGATTATGATTAAAAGTGGATTTGATACGTGTTGTGTTTTTTGTTTATGCCTTGTACAGTACAAAAGGTATCTCCTGCAGTCTCAGCGGCCAAACTTCAGGTATGGAATAATCCTCTAGGAAGGCCTATACACCAATGTCACAGGGGTACTATGTGTCGTTGTTTTTTTTGCCCAGTTATACCTGCTATTGTTTCCATCCATTTGCTGAATTTGACCAACTATAGGATTGGTCAGATTGGTCCAAATGCCAGAGTGGTTTAGCAGCTCTATCGATGTGTTTTGCAGCATCCCAAACACCCCTGATGTTGTTTTAGCCAGAGACAGAAGGGAAGTGCTGTTACTTGAAATAGGCTGTGTGTATGATTTCTACATGGACATTGCACCAAAATCATGATATGTACCAGCCCATTCTGGCAGAACTAAGCGACCTAGGCTATCAGTGCAAGCTATCGGTGTGGATTTTTGGCAGCTTTGGGCATGTCCCAGAATCTAGTTTTCAGTGGGTTAAGGCTGTGATAAGCAGCCTTGCAGTGTGGCACAGGGTATGTTTTTTGTACCCTTGAACCAAGCCCTATCTCATCTCTGAAAATATTTGAATCCTGCCTGTTGTAATGTGATTGGTGGATTCAGATAAAGACTGGATTGGGACTGAAAACGTTTTGCACGCACTTTGGGTAGCACTTTACACTTTTATGCAATAAAAACTTATTGTTGCATCAGCTACATGGTGTGCGAGTTCCACTCCTTTTATTGTTGTCAAGAAAGGCAATTCTCTATGGTGTCTTTGAATGTATTTGATCATTTCAGGCACAGATAATTTCACTTCTCCATCAGCCCTGAAATTATATTCAGCATTATACAACCTTTATTGTGTATTTCCTCCTAGTGTTAAGCAGTGTGGGACCCATGGCCAGGGATGTTGACAGCCTGGCACTGTGCATGCAGGCCCTGCTGTCTGATGACATGTTTACACTGGACCCTACTGTTCCACCCATCTCATTTAACACAGAGGTGATTCTACTGCCCCTACAGGTCACCAACGTGCAGTAAAGAATCCTTTCATAATGTAGATCATTTCATGTTTAAAAAAGTGTACTGTGAGAACTAGGACAAACATTTTCGAAACGCCTCTATGTGCGACTCGCATGATGTGCTGTCTTTCTCTCATCGCCTAAGGTATTCTCTAGGCTGATTACTTAAACTGCACAGACAAATCAAGTTCTTCTTCAGTGGTTCGTATGCTCTTTGAATGTCGCTCTTTCTCCCAAGGTGTACCAGAGCTCCAAGCCACTGAGAATCGGCTATTACGAAAACGACGGCTACCAGCATCCATCTCCCAGCATGCTGCGGGGAGTCAGAGAGGTCAAGGCACTGCTGGAGCGTGCTGGCCACACTGTAAGAGTGACACGCTATTCAGAACCTAATCTCTTATCCAGCAGTCCCACTATGTGCTACTGTGCTGCCCTGACACGGAACCTGGGCTGGAAACCAAAACACTGAAAGGGGCGGAGTTACACCCAGTGTTTTGGTTTTGTTAATAGAGTTAAAGTCTGATTTGTAAGAGAAGTACCCACATACCACTTCACAGTGAATTTAGATTTTGTCATTTCCCAACATTAAATCAACATGAGAGCAAAATAGTATTTACAACTGTGCTTTGTACCCTCAACTCTGTTCTTCCAGATTATCTGCATATGCTATTTCTGTGTCTCCCCAGTTCGTGGCCTTCAAGCCGTTGAAGATGGAATACGCGATGAATGACCTCATCATGAAAGCCATTTTTTCAGATGGTTCTTCCACTTTGCAAAAAGCCTTGTGAGTTCATCACATAAAGCAGGGGTACCAACAGCTTGTGCAAAACTGGCCAATCATTGTGATTCAAAAAAAGATTTAATAATGAATCACAGCCCTTGATTTTCTTTGGGTTTAGTAAAAGGAGTAAACCACCTCAAAAAGAAACAAAAGATGATAGGATCTCTTCCTACAGCTTTCCAGACGTATATTTTAAATCGTAATCTCTTCAAACAAAGCTGCTATCTTGATCATGGTATTCCACATGGATCAGCCTTGTGCCAAGCATGCGCTTAAGATATTCTATTCAGAGTGGTACCGTGACATAACCATCAGTTCGACATGAAAACCTTCCTACATATATATTCTTAAATAGTATAAAATACCAATACAATGTATCTACAAATATATAGAGAGAGAGAGAGAGAGAGAGAGGTTTTCCAAAATGTATAATTGTGAATGTTTGTTTTCATTTGTTATAGCGAGCGGAGCCCGTTGGACCCTACGGTTTCCTCCCAGGTCCACGTGTGCAGATTACCTTACGTACTAAAGAAAATCCTCTCAGTTCTTCTGAAACCTCTGGTGAGTTTCTGTACAACAAATTTAAGAAAGGCAGTTCCTGTAGGCCAGCGAAGAGGCATATTTCCATACCCCACCTTTTGTTTTGAATGGTTATACTCATGTAGAGCTTCCCAGTCTACACAGAGGTACTAATACATCTATGAATGTTCATATCAGTGTTTCATTTCTAAAGCACTGTTATCAAAGTTGACTAAATATAACAAACCTATAGGAAAGCCAGTTCCCGGTCTTAAGCTTCTTAACTCTGTGATGAGCTACAGCAAAATCTTGAACTAAAATTCCTAAATGTTAATAGTATTGGTCTATTGTAACATTAGACATTGATCGTAAACTATATCCAATATGCACTACTCAGTCTTGCAATGTAGGAACATTTTTGATGGCATAGCGCGTTTGTTAACTTTTATTTGCCTCCTATTCCGGGTTTAGTTTCCCCGCATTGCAAAGAGCCTCAACGCTATCTGTGGACTCGGGTGAGAAAGACGTTGGCGTCCTCAATGGGACACTTACATTTTAGCATAGCGTCATGTGGTTCTGATTGGTGGCCCTCTGCGGTTTCACAGGTCGGTCCAACAGCAGTGGCAACTGGATGTTGCAATTCAGGTTAGTACCTCTTCTCTTCATTTGCACCATTCTGATGTAGGCCTACACACAAATATGGGATTAAATAAGATAGAATAATAATGATAACATAGGTAGAACGTTCCTTCCTTCCCTCCTTGTCCTTGTGTGTGTGTGTGTGTGTGTGTGTGTGTGTGTGTGTGTGTGTGTGTGTGTGTGTGTGTGTGTGTGTGTGTGTGTGTGTGTGTGTGTGTGTGTGTGTGTGTGTCTGTCTGTGTCTGTGTCTGTGTCTGTGTCCATCTGTGTGTCTTCACTAGGAATACATTCAGGAGACCATTGAAGAGTGGAAGAGGCGTGACCTTGACGTGCTGTTGTGCCCTGTGATTGGTCCAGCCTTCAACCACAACTACAGTGGCAAGCTCGTCTGTAAGCTGCACATCTATTGTTCTCGATTCATTTGTGTCATTTCTATCCAAATGCGCTTTCCAAGTTTGAACGTTCTGGTGAACGTTTGAACGTTCATTTTGGAGGGCTTTCCTTGAATAACAAACAAAGGTTGTGTTGCATAAGAAAAAGAGAACGCAAGATAGACCTCACAGCTAGGCTTCTATAAAACAATTAAAATGTCCCTTTGTATACATCATTCTACGCTTATTGATGCAGTGATGAAGCAATGTAAGCATGAATCTAATGGGCCGTCTGCGCGGGTGATTTAATCGTGATTCCTTGTGCAGGCGCGGTCAGCAGCACCGTGCTTTACAACCTGCTGGGCTTCCCCGCGGGCGTGGTCCCGGTCAGCACCGTCACCCCGGAGGACGAGATCCTGCTGAAACAATTCAAAGGGAATTTCCAGGACCTTTGGGACAGGGAGTTTGTGCAGGTGGGTCTTCCATCACCAGAGTGTTATTAAGGCTTTATGAGGCCTTGTGAAAGAAGCCAGTGGAAGAAATGGATTGATTGATTAAGGATTCATTTTGTTGGAACGACCTATTGACTAAAGCACGTTGGACCTGTTTATGTCATAAGAGGATGAGGCTGAGTTTAACGACATAACATGATATACTAGAAATGTTGTGAAAGTATCATACATTCCCAACATTTCTGGTTGCACAATATACAACGAATTGGTTATTTTGAGTTAACAGAACAAGTAAAAAAATTGTTGGATAGTGTTACATGTTTGCGCAATAATTGAATTATTCAATGGTAGTATGAATAATTCTGAAACATAAAACATAAAAAAAACCTTTTCCTAACCACACATTTAACAGTTGGAAGATGTTATTTGAAGAGGCCCTGGACTGGACTAGTTCAAACATATAAACCTATACAATCAGATGACTCATGGTTCATGAATTACTTAACAAGGAGTGTATGTCCTGGGCTATCACCCTTTATTGCACACAATAGAATAAAAATGCCGCCTTCAGTCACTGGGGGGCGCTCCTGGTCATACCAGAGAGCTGAAACACAGATGCAATGTAGGGTCTTACCTCAAGGACAAATACAACCCATTTGAAAGGGGGCAGTGAACCCAAAATCGTTTATGTTGTTATAAACGTGGCAATAAGTCCTGTATGATCTACAGTGTGTTTTCTAGTTTTTTTCATAGTGGGGCTATTTGAGCTGAAACAGGGGGTTTATTTACCCTTCAAAGATGTATGTTTACCACTACCCCTGATATTCAGTCAGGCCTTGGCTGGGCAAGTTTACAGCTCTCTCCACTACAAACAGATCTGTTTAAGACCATTCAATGTTCAGGGTTGTATATTTAGAAAACAAAGTGTATTTGGGAGCTTCCGTGAACCTGCCCTATGTGAAGTTATGTGCAACATAAAACAACATCAAGAATAAAATGCGCCCATCCAAGGGTCAATCCATCCAGGGATTTTTCTCTATAACTCGTGGTATTCTGGTCCTAATTATGTCACATAGAATCTTATGCCATACATTCCCACCTTTAAAACAACACACAACAGTTCCGCTTAAATAAGGTCATGTGAAGCTTGCATCCCGGGAGACATGTTTGCGGGATTCAGAAGCCTTGGTCTCCCTGGTAAATAACATGAGCCTTGACTTCATTATGAACCGACAAAAGGTTTAGCTGCTGCAGCTCATGCCACTAGTTGCTAAGGGAGCTGATGTGTCCGGTGTTTGTGTTTACTGACTGGCTGTCTGGCGGGCTTGGCCGGGGTTGGTGGTCTGTAGGCGGTGAAGGGGGGCGAGGGCTTGCCTGTAGCGGTGCAGTGTGTGGCCCTTCCCTGGCAGGAGGAGCTGTGTCTGCGCTTCATGAAGGAGGTGGAGACCCTGGTCGGAGAGAGCAGGCCGTGAGGAGGAGGAGGAAGAGGAAGAGGGAGAGGGAGGATGAGGGAGGATGCGAAAGCTCCACCAGTGGACCTTTAGGAGCCTTGAAGACGTATAGGATTTGTGTTGAATTGTGCTTTTAGACTGACTGCTGCTGTGCGCTGTACTGAGGAGGAATCCTACATTCTTACTCATTTGATGTAGGATCTATTCGATAGATGCTTCACTGCTATGCCTTTCAGAATCATATCTTTTTTGCGTCTTGTGATATTAGGTCTGTTTGTAAGGGTTTTGAGCTCTCTACTGTTAACTTTTTTGGGGGGGTTCGTTTTAATGTGTAGTCTGAAATCATTTTCACAAGTTAACTTGTCATTAGAAGTACTACTAATCTGCTGTGGTTGGCTCAACATCACACGTTCAAACACAAGTAATAATGTTAATTCTTGACGATTGTGTTTGGAAAGCTTGAGATTTTTCAATCATCTGATTTGATAATGATGATAAACATAATGCACATTAAGTTTGAATTAAGTGAAGGTAAATGGCTTGTTTGTTCTGTGGTTTATGAATATTTTTTAACAGAGAAATAACGCAATAAAGAAATAAGCAATAATACAAAGTCTTGTTTTTTATTGGTGGTACATTAAGGTTTTGAATACATTATTTACCATAATGTTGGGATCAATTTATATTTAACATTTCTAGAAAAAACTAAAGTAATAATGTTTTCCCATTCTTTAAACCTTCATTGTTTAAACTGAAAATATACGTTGGATAATTTGACATTATTCACAATTACATTTGATGATATGTAATTAACTTGGTGCATGGATATTATTATCATTTGCTTTATGGTGTGCGGGTGTGTGTGTGTGTGTATGCTTGTGTATGTGTGTGTTGTGTGTGCACGTCAAGAAGAAGCACAAGCTGTTGTGCTGTTGCATTTTGAGTGATTACTGCGTCGACTGCGACCCGAAATGGAAATGAGATAAGGAAGAGTAATGGCACGTATTCATCTCCCCCCGACCAGCGCACACCATGTCCTCATTGTGATTACCCTCAACTATTGTAAATATGTTGTTTGTTGTTTGGTTTACATAAATATACATGTGTTCCAACCACTCCCATGGGATATGAAATTGCCATTAGGGACAATGCAACGTGTTTCCCATTACATTCATCCATGCTTTACTGCCATCTCATTGAAATGAAATGGCTCGGCACGGTTGACTAAGGAAGGCACATTAGACTAGTGGGAGAGCTGAAATTGAGAGGTTGTTTCTGGCATTATCTGTGGCACATATTGAGAGTGTCTGGGACTGGCTGTGCCGCTCAGTCAGGGAGCATTAAGCTTTAAGAGCCAGCGAAGAGAGACTCGGGTCTTCAGAGGGAACTTGACATTGTTCGTAAATCCCTGGGATCTGAGACGGTACCGACAGCACACATGCACGCCACATACGAGCAAACGTGCGCGCGCACACACACACACACACACACACACACACACACACACACACACACACACACACACACACACACACACACACACACACACACACACACACACACACACACACGGACACACACACACACCCATACACCCACACATGGACACACACACACAAAAACAAATAGTTTCCATTAAAGTCACCAATCCCAGTTCTCCGAACCCATCGATAGAACCATCGAGATATAGCTCAATTTGGTTTTTAATTTGACTCCTCATTTCCGTCTCGTATGCAGTAAAAGGCTTTTCCTTTTGTTTTTAGGTTCACAAATACGTAGCATTAAAAGAAGATATGTTAAGAACATAAAAACAAGCATCCACTTTAATGTTGCATTTAATAAAAAAAAAAGAACCGTTGGCCATCAAAAGTTAGGCACTGATGTGATGCAGCAATACGCCCGGACAATTATTGATCTCCCAACACCGGCGCCATCCTAACAGCGGCGTCCTCATCTCTCGAGACGTCTCATTGATAAAAGCGGGCAAACACCTCATTCACAGCAACCTCAGGCTATAAGCACCTTGAAAAGCCATCCGAACACACTCAGGCGCCGCTTGTGTCCCCGCAGATAAAACAACTCGCTATGGCCCCAACTAAACTCGGATGATTCTGTCTTAATGTCCCATTTCAGGGGCCAAAGAGTACCATAGGACCCCCGGTGCCGTGGAATTGCAGGTAGTAATGTGTGACCCAGCGGGGACTCCGCCTTCTCCCAGATGGGCAGAGCGACTGCCGGTGACTTTGCGGGGCCGAGAGCCACTTTCAGGCAGCACATCCGTGGCGGAGAGATTGGCAGCTTTTAGGTCTTTGGTCCATTTCTCCTGAGCCATCTCGCCGGCAGGGACGGCATGCTGTGGGAGATCGAGTGAGAGGAGGAAGTGGAGGAGCAGGAGGAGGAGGAGAGGAGGAGGAGGAGAAGGAGGAGGAGGAGGACAACAGCTTATCAGAGCGCTGATACAGGTGCACAGGCGGTATCAAACAGCAATGCTTGTCAATGCAGCCTTGACCAGAGAAAAGGCAGGGCTCGCCCAGCTTCCCTTTCTGTGAAAATGTGATGTGTGCAGCACACATGACTGGAGTATCCCCCATTCTCCCTCCCCTCTGAAAAAGTAGGCCCACAAATTTACAGGATTAGCCAGTTGCTCTGTCTGATTTTCGCAGATTCTGTGACTCAACAATTCGGTGATCCACAAGCTATCGGCTTTGAACGGTACCCTATCCCAAGTTCCAGAGGCTTACCTCCGCGGACAAGGCGCTCTCTCCCTCTCTCTCCTTTTTTTTTGTTCATCCCTCACGGTTCCACTTCCTTTTCTGCTGCATACAGCCGTTCGTCAGACCCTTCCCAGCGCTGCAGTCTCTCCCCCCCCCCCCCCCTCTTTCACTAAACATCTGCTGGGTTGGAGTTTTCCTTTCTTCCCCCTGAAGCCTCGCTTAGCCCGTGGCCCTTATAGCCAAATTGGTTTACATTGGGGAGATAAATGCACTGCAAATGCGCTTAAACGCGTTGTGAAGAAGAAGAAAAAAAATGCAGACAGTGCGTGTCAGGATTATCACCCAAGTTGGAGAGGGAGGGAGGGAGAGTGCATGGGGGGGGGGGGGGGAGACGGGAGAAGCGCCTCTGGAGCACAAATCTAGGAAGCTCGAGTGAAGCCTGCAGATATAGTCCGTCTCATCCACCTCTCAGGGAGAAAGAGAGACGGATTTAGCATTTGCATGCCCGTCAGTAATTCCTGGAATGATATAACTTGTCGCCAACAATCACAAACTCCTGTGTGCATTGTGAAAGTATTGTTTCGCGTGTGGGTGAGCAGTGTGTGGAGTGCACACTTGGAAACTGTCAGGGGAAGTGGTGTGCTGGAGCTGTGTTGCCCGTTGAAAAGATGCAGTCGGTGCAGAAGGGGGTTTCTCACAACCATCCATTGAAGACCCCACGTACAAGACGATGAATGTGTTCTGCAACATAATCTGGAGACGTGTTTAAAGGAGGACTCCCTTCTTAAAGTAATCTCGAGTAATCTTGTTGTCCAAATTAATTTGCACACACAAAGAATAAATTGAATGCCGATTAAACATTCATCGCCTGTTCCTTAGCTGTGAGAGTGATTACCTCCTGAAGGAAGGGGCAGCGCAGTGTGGTGGATGGAGAGCAGAAAGGTGCTGGTTTAGATCCCCTATATGCGCACACTTAACAGTAGTCATCCTTGAGCAAGATCCCTGATCCATAACTGCTCGAGAGGAGAAAGGTGCTGGTTTAGATCCCCTATATGCGCACACTTAACAGTAGTCATCCTTGAGCAAGATCCCTGATCCATAATTGCTCCTTGAAGAGGAGCAGTTATGGATCAGGGATCCATAGCGGTAGTAGTCTTAGACCGGTACCGGCCGGTGACACCATATGGGTCTAAGTAAAGCCCTACGGGGGGCACCTTTGCACCTGCTACTCTCTGTAGCACTGACATTGCATCGTTTAGACAACCGCGTACTTCCTGTTGCTGCGCCATGAGAACGTGGTTATCGAGCACAAGAAAAGGCTTCAACAATCCATCACCCCCGAAGATCGCCTCCATGACCCCTCGTGCCCCCAACTCCTTCTACCCCCTCCCCCACCTGCCCACTATCCCGACTCCTACTCCCTATTACCACTACCACCCCTCCTGCCACCTACTGCTACCCCTTCTACCCCTCACTACCCCTCCTACCACATCACTACCCTCCACTACCCTTCCTACCCCTCCTACTACCTCTTACTGCCCCTGCTAGCCCCTCCTATCCCCTACTCCTCCCTAATACCCAAGTGGATCCACCCCCCCTCCCCGGGAGACCTCCCAACACAAAGCCCATGGGAGCAAGCCTTGATGCAGAAATCACAGGCCACCATTATATCATTGCCCCCCCCCCCCCCCCCCATCCAAACACCCAAACAACCCACCTCCATCCCCCCTTCCCACTCTCACCCTCTCTATGGCCCCACTGAAGGGTTGGAAGAAGGAGGGCTGTCACTGAGGAAACCTTAGCCCATTGATGAGGTGACAGGCGCTGCCAGAATATGATCCTAATCCGGTCTCCAGCATTCTCTTAGCCTCCTGGCATCGCAATTCCTCCACACATTCTCCAAGCTGTCAACTAGCGAAAATCCCTCTTAATAGCGCATTGCCCAGATAGACATCAAAGAGCTCCTGGAAACCTTTAGCAGCTTAGCCGCCATAGACACACACACACACACACACACATGCACGAATGCACACACACGCGCACACATACACATGCACACACACACACACACACACACACAACACACACACACACACACACACACACACACACACACACACACACACACACACACACACACACACACACACACACACACACACACACACACACACACACACCACACACACACACACACACACACACACACACACACACACACACACACACACACACACACACACATACACACAACACACACACACACACAACACACATCACACACACACACACACACGCATGCACACACGCACACACACACACACACACACACACACACACACATACACACACACACTCATGCACACACACACACACATGCACACAACCGCATGCACACAGGCACACACACACACACACACACACACACACACACACACACAACCCACATGCACACACGCACACACACACACCACACACACACACACACACACCACACACATACACACACACACACACACACACACACACACACACACACACACACACACACACACACACACACACACACTTGCTTGCTAATCACCAGTGAACAAATATCTGATCTGGTGTATTGACATGGGTTATCATGATGGCTGTGGTCTAAGCACAAGCCTCCATGCAGTCCAGAACCCATCCAAATTCAAACCATAAACCACAAGTTTGTTTTTCCTCCCTCTCATTGTAATCATTTGGATGGATTGCACTGTCCCAATCTCTGCACTTGTGTCATGAAAGGCAGCCAGTAGGACTTCTGTACCCCGTGAAGACTACGCAGGCATCATAGAGGGTCCGGGGGGCAGGAGACCAGAGCAGAAGAAGAACAGGTGTCTGAACTTCGGCGGGAGTCCCTTGGTTTTCATTTCATCTCATTCTATTCTCACTTAATCCATCGATATCCCAACCCAAGGTAATCTCCTTATGGCAAAGCGTTTGGTTTCGGTGCAACCAAAACCCTGACGGGGTTGAGGGGGGAGGGTGGACCCGCGATGGGAGGAATGGGGAGGGGATGGCAGTGGAAGTGGGAGGGTAAAGTGAACACAGGGTGCTTGGGGGGTGGCAGGGGTGTGTCTTCCAGCTTGACGCTGCTTTAGTCATTCCATTTAGGATTAGTTACTCTGTGAACAAGTGGCAGGCTCCTGGCTCTTTCTCCTCTCTCTCTCTCTCTCTCTCTCTCTCTCTCTCTCTCTCTCTCTCTCTCTCTCTCTCTCTCTCTCTCTCTCCTCTCTCTCTCTCTCTCTCTCTCTCTCTCTCTCTCTCTCTCTCTCTCTCTCTCTCTCTCTCTCTCTCTCTCTCTCTCTCTCTCTCTCTCTCTCTCTCTCTCTCTCTCTCTCTCTCTCTCGCTTTCTCTTTCTTTCTCTTACACTCTGTCTGTCTATCTCTGTCTGTTTCTCTATCTATCTCTATATCTTACTGTCTCTCTCTGTCTTTCTTTCTGTTTCTCTCTCTCTCTTTCTGATTCTCTATCTAGCTCTATCTCTTATGGTCTCTCACCATCTCTCTTTCTGTTTCTCTCTCTCTTTATGTATCACACTCTCCCTCTGCGTGTGTGAACATGTGTCTTTGTGTTTTGTTTATAATGTATAGTTTATCTTATATCCTGTTTGGACAATCCTTCTAAATGGCATAAATGGTGCACCCAAACATTAGACAAAGAAAATGACTCCAGGTTCAGATGCTGCCAAGTTTCAGGGTTCAGAGGTCATTAAGGAAGATCATTATAGTCCCACAACTTCCCCTTTCCTTGATTGACACCTGAAGCTGGGAATGGCTATTTGGCTTTCTGTCTCTATACCCCAGCCTTGTGGTCCATGGACCAGCTCTCCCTCTGACTCTGTCTCTCTACCCCAGCCTTGCGGTCCATAGACCAGCTCTCCCTCTCTCTATTGACTCTGTGTCTCTAACACAGCCTTGCTGCCTACAGACCAGTTCACTCTCTATCTTTTTACTCTTTGTATCTCTCTAACCCAGCCTTGCGGTCAATAGACCAGCTCTCCCTCTCTCTATTGACTCTCTGTTTTTCTTTTCTCTCAGCCATCCTCAGCAGCATAGCCTTACATTTGGCCATACGTTTTTTGGCTTAGTTTGATGAACTTATTTAATAAACACACCATGGCTACCTTCCGGACATGCTCATGCATTTCTTTACAGTTTTCCAGAACTGGTTTGTGAAATAAGATCTAACGTTGGAAAACAGGTTCACCGGGTTACCAGCCAAAAAGGCTTTTGGACAAAAATGTAACCACTTTATTTGAACACTAAATATTTACAAAAAAGATATTTACTTACTTCTCAAGTCATTTTTATTCATTTGAGTTTCAACAGATAAATTACTCACATTTAGGTAAATTAATAATACATGTCTTGAATCTACAGAAGTATATTACATAACATACAAAGCCTGGGCTGTATATTTTGTTTCTGCTTCCACCACAGGCTTAACAAAATGGAACTGACTGAACGGTTATTTCTGGCACTTAAGCAAAAGAAAAGAGGACTGTTGGTCAGTTTTACCCCAAACATTCGCTCCCACATGTCCCTTTTCATCCTGCACCTTAAGATGAGTCCTTTAAATATTTGTGTTTCAGCATTATATATTTTACTTATTCCTTTCGAATCCTGACAGAGATAACGTCTTCCTTCTGCAATCAGCCCAAGGCTACAACTGAAATATGTACAAAGCGCTCTAGATACTTGCAGGCTATGCTCTGGGTCAGTGGCCTGTTTTTGTCTCTATTTCTGATGTGTAAATCAGTGGCAAAAACATTTGTTGCTATTGATCCCGTGACCTACAGTGGTACATGCAGAATTCATACTCAACCATTCCTTTTAGAGTACATTTAATGATATATCTGTGGTAGGAGGGGTCTGCTGCTGGGGTCAGGAGTTGGGAGATGGCTGGCTGTTTGTTTGTTTCCTGACTTCTCCGTATGCCATGACTTTTCAGGGGGGCAATACTGGTCTTCGTATATACTTGCATTCAACGTTTAACTAAGAGGAGGGAGTCATACATATGCATGATCCACCGGAGTACCATGAATGGTTAGACTGTTCGATCCATCCATCCATGGGTCGATCCTTCCTCCTCCCTCGTGTTCCTCCTTTGAGTCCACGGGTTCGGTGTCCTCTTCTTCGTCTCAGTAAGCGCTATTGGGGGCAGAGGCGTGCTCTACGTGATGCATTGGGGGCCACAGCAGAGGGGGTTGAAGCGGACGGATGGATGGGTGTAGGCGGGGGGGGTTAAACGTGGAGAAACCCTCCCAGCATTCAGTTGGGCAGCACGTCCAGCCCCAGTGAGGCGGCGTGCTGCTTGGCCCGCAGGCGCAGGTTCTCGATGCTGGTGGTCTTGCTGTTGAGGCTCCCTGGAGGTTGGGGCTGGGGTGGCGGCGGTGGAGGTGGCTGTTGGTGGGAGAGTCCTGGGGGCGCCTGGTGGAGCAAGGGGCTGTTCCACACCTGCTGGGCCTGCGACAGGGACTGGTAGTAGGGCTGGCAGGGCAGCGAGCCCAGCGAGGGCGGCAGGCCTCCTCCGATGTTCATGCCCAGGTAGGGCAGCGAGGAGGGCGGGGCCACCATGTCGAAGGGCGGGTAGTGCACCAGGTTGCTGGTGGCCGCCATGTGCTGGCGGAACTGCTCCTGCAGGCGGAAGAGGCTGAGCGGGGAGGAGGCGTACGAGTTGCCGTGGGTGACCAGGCCTCCGCTCGCGCTGCTGCTGGACTGGAGTCCGGGGGAGCCCAGCGGGGAGTCTAGGGGGGGGGGGGACAGGAGACCTTTGTTATTATGGGATAGGGAACAACACAGTATAACAACTTTACGGAAAAGGTTATCCATATCATTACGTCTAAGTCGTATGTGAGTATCTCAGAACAAATCCCTCAAGTGAAAGCACTATACACCTCTGAGCTGTATGTGTGTATATATATACGTATATATAATGGAGAAAACTTGCAATATCGTGATATATAGTTTACGAGAAATTAAATGACCTACATTGAGATATATATCAGGAAACATCGCTATCTGGATATCAATTAGCTTTATCGCTTTATAGCTTTATATGTACATCGTTATCGGTATATTAAACGATGACCTTTATATATATATCATGATTGAGATGTGAAATGACCTGTATCGTGTTATGTATCGTGGTATATTGCGTTATCAAGATATTTAAAGACCTATATCCCGATATATATTATTAACGAGATACTAAACCTGTACCGTGATATATACGTCATTATCGAGATACTAAACGACTTGTATCATGATATATACATCGTTATCGGAACACTAAATGACCTGTATCGCGATATATATCGTTATCGGGATGCTAAACGAGCTACATCAGGACAGAAGGTGTGTGGGCCGCATGGCCCCGCCCTATCGGAGAGTAGCCTCACCTGGGGAGGGGCTGAAGCGTTTACAGGACGGCCCGCCGTGGTTCCCCGGCTGTATCCCCTGGACGTCTCGCAGCATCATCCTCCGATCTCCCTCGATCGCCCCCCGCGCCTCCTCCTCCTCCACCTCCTCCTCCCGGTCCTCCGCCGCGGAGTCGCAGTCGGAGGGCTCCGGGGAGGTGACGTTGACCTCCACGCTGGCCTCCTCCGCCTGGGTCTGCATGGCCCCCAGCCGGCCCGCCTCAGAGGGGGAGGAGAGGGAGGAGGAGGAGGTGGTGGAGGAGGGAGAGGAGGAGGAGTGCGGAGGTGGGGAGTGGGTCGTGGTGGTGGTGCTGGTGCTGGTGCTGGTGTTAGTGTTGCCGGTGGCGGGGTTGGCTTTGTGCTCCTCCTCGCTGGGATCCGAGGTCTCCTCCTTCTGTTTCTGGAGCTGCTCCTTCTGCAGGCTGCGCTGCTTCTTGCGGAACTTGGCGCGGCGGTTTTTGAACCACACCTGGTGGAGGGAGACGCAGGAGAACACGGCGGTCATGCCACGGCTGACAGTATGGTCAGGGTCCACGTCAAGCTACATGCAGGTGGATCATTATGCTAGCCATAGGAGAAAGAAATGCAGGCTAACAGTCAACATTATCTTACATTGGTATAAATGTAGTACCCCATGTATTCAAACCATCCCTAGTGACATTCCCTAGGATATCCATGACGGGTTTTTTTTTCGTTTATTGTTACATTTTGAGTCATTTCATATGTCACTTGCTTGCCAATAAATTGTTATTCTCTGTTTAAAAATGGGTAGGTTGATATTCATTATGTTGCCTTCTATTATTAAGTTGATGCCATGACATTATTATGGCATTATTTAAGGCCCTGTAAGAAAGCTCCTTTTACACATTTAGCCTATACACGACAGCCGGATGCGATGCCCTCACCTGTACACGAGCCTCGGGCAGGTTGGTGCACATGGCGAGGCGTTCCCGCATCACCACGTCGGGGTAGTGGGTCTTCTGGAAGGTCTTCTCCAGGGCCTCGAGCTGCTGGGCTGTGAACGCAGTGCGACTGCGCCGTTGCTTGCGGTGCTGGGAGCCATATCGGGCCTCGAGGATAATGTCTTGAAATGTGCAACCGTTGAGAAAAAACCAACAGGACCACTTTAATTGAATTATGGACACGCGCACCGGTGCACTGAACAGTTGATCATCATTGATTCTGTATTTTTTAGAAGTGAGAAGTGTATATTGAGATGACTATGATTAATTATGTCTTACCAGCTAGTCTCTCGGCGAGAGTTAGTGCGTGCACCGACGGCCTGTAGTCGGGTGCTTGCTGGGCCTGTTGCGCCGCCTGCTGGTGTAGATTGTACATTGCACTCAGCGAGTTCATGGCGTGGAGGGAGTACCCGTTTACTCCGTAGTGCTGCATGGCTGGAGAACTATCTGAAGGGGAGAGGAGAGTGTTATTTATTACAGGAAGTTTTTCCAAAACGACCACCAAATACGCAGGAAAATTTTTGCCCCGTTAAATAAAAATGTATTTTAATTTCTGATTATTAGGCTACATGATTAACCTATTATTATTAATGGACAATAATGAAATTGTTAATCTATTATTATTATTATAAGATTATTAATAATAATTATTATTATTATTATATTGCTTTATTATTAATGGTAATAATACTCATACACTCAAGTAGCAGAAGGTGTCGTACATGCTACAGTATTACTATTAATATAGCTGCAGGCCCTCGTGTGTCATGTTATACTATTTACAATTAAATTAAATGCCGTTTCAAATAGTATCGTTTTTACATTTGGTCCAAAAATACAAAGGCTTTTTTTTTTTTTTTTTGCATACAACAGCACTCTTTTTGCGTCATCTTTAAACGTAGGCTAATTGAACAACATTAGTAGGCTATTATCATTTACACAATATCAATAATATGAATGAGGTAGGCCTACATAATAATATATATAAATAATATAATTATAGAATAACAATAATAATATTTATTATCATTATAATAATATTTTTTAATTACAAACTTGTTCGATTTTCTTTGTTTGATGTTTAGCATTTTTTTTTAATTAAATGGAGTTGGGTTTATGATAATATGAAACGTGCAAGAATCCCAATATTTTTTAAGTAAAAGGGTATCAACACCACGGTGGTTCTATTTGTACAAATGAAGTATAAATGCATGACCGATAAGGTCGTGAAATCATTCATGCCTTGCCCTAGCAGTCGTTCAGGAACAATATTGCTTCTCTAGGCAATATCAGCCGTGACAGAGGTTAAAAAACATTTGCCTTGCCCCCGGAGAATTTGATTTGAATAGGGGGCCGTTTATATCAATCTGCGTGGAGTCCCGGGCCGGTCCGAGGCGCCTGCGGGCTCACCACGCGGAGTTGGAGAAGTATGGGGTCAAATGCATAGGGATCCCCGCTTGGATCACTGTCTAATGTCGGCGGAATAGATCTCCGTTATACAATTTATCAACGATGCTGCCTGGTGAATGTTGCTCCTGCGAGGAGGCTAAACGCACTTCATATTTTCTTATGCACAGGTATCTTTGTTGTTTTACGCGTACACTTTACGTTTGATATCGTGTTGTTGTTGTTTCAATGACGCCAACGCAGTGTTGAGTGATTGCGTGTAATTGTGTAGAGCCTGGAACCTTCAAGCCAATGGGCCCATACGTTATAAACATTACATTAGAGTCTAGACCATCATAGGGGGCCTATTTTGGGTGTCAAAAACAACGTGCAATACGAAAAGTAAACCCAAAGTGAGGACTTGAGCCTGCCTTAGGGTAATTAGACTATTCATTTAAAATGGCCTAAGGATAAACTGTAGCAATGTTGCGATAAGCAGATCAAATCAGTAGGCCTATTTAAAAAAACAAAACCACAACAACGCAACGTCAAATCAATTCAACTTTACAAGTGTGTATCCGATGGAGTCCTTACCTCTTAAATCCCGGCTAGAAGATACAGGACCTATAGGGTGTGCGGTGATATCCACAATATTGAATGTGAACCTTTAGTCTGAAAATGTTGTTTTAAGTCTTCCGTGACGCAGGGCTCCTTCTAGTTATTCAGTCTTGTTCTTAAAGTCCATGGGACGCCGTAGTCCGCTGGTCTGCTCTGCTCCGCGTGTCCGCTCCTCTGCGCTGTCCTCTCCGAATGAGCGGGGACGCGCAGCTGCCATCTATAGCGGTCGTGCACGAGGCAGGACTTTAAAGCGCTCCCGGTGAGGTCATGCATCATTTCGAATGCCCCCTTTTCTGTGCCAATCAAATGCTTTTCTTCCACCACCCGCCTCCCACAGTTTATCCTAATACCCTGAATAGATCATATTGGAAGGCAGAACTACTCCTCCGGGTTAATTAGCCCACGGCAATGTTAGTGTGCATGTTTCACCTTATCTGTTCTTGATAATAGAAGAAAAAAATACAAATACCCATTTTACAATGGGCATTTTTTTGGGTTTGACAATGCTTAAAGGGATGGTTCATGTTTACTAAAGTTAAAAATAGGATTAGTAATTAGAGGTCAATTGGTTTAAGGCATTTGGATATCTAAATGTTTAATAATTTCGCAGGGTTTATGTGCTTGCTATTGCAAAACAATTTTCCACAGAGGTGCTATTCATTCAGTACGCACAAAACAGGCTATAGGCTTACCAACGTATCACTCATTGTGTGTGTGTGTGTGTGTGTGTGTGTGTGTGTGTGTGTGTGTGTGTGTGTGTGTGTGTGTGTGTGTGTGTGTGTGTGCGTGCGTGCGTGCGTGCGTGCGTGCGTGCGTGCGTGCGTGTGTGTGTGTGTGTGTGTGTGTGTGTGTGTGTGCGTGCGTGCGTGCGTGTGTGTGTGTTTGCGTGTGTGTGTGTGTGTGTGTGTGTGTGTGTGTGTGTGTGTGTGTGTGTGTGTGTGTGTGTGTGTGTGTGTGTGCGTGTGTGTGTGTGTGTGTGTGTGTGGGTGTGTGTGTGTGAGAGCGTGCGCGTATGTATATGTCAAATAAAAATAACAAATCATCGAATACAAATACTTTTGGAAAAATCTTTAAAACTGCCAAACGAAGTCTTTGAAAATTATTTTCTAACGAAAATAACCAAATACTGTTAATTATCAAATGCATGTTTGTTTTTTTGGTCGGTAATTTTCGACAAAATGATATGCAAATAATTAGTGGCCTGCAGGTTGTTTAATTTGCGGTGTCCGGAATAGCATATATCCTTGCTGGTTTGAACACTTTCATGGTTTAATTTCATTTGCTTTTACTTTGTCTATTATGCAATTGTGGTGGTGAGAGGGAAAGATGCAAGGTGGGAATAGGTCTGATGCCTTTCCCGGCCCCAAGGGATTTAGGTTAGGATTGGGAAGGCAAGACGCCATTTCAGCCTCCAAAAACTGTCTTAAAATGACTGCTGGTAAGAGGATTAAAACAATAATGCCTCTCTCTTCTTCAAGGTTTTAGAAAAAAAATCTTCTGCCGGAGAAAACCCGTTTAGGGTGGAATTAAGGGCATCGTAAAGTAGCCTTTTAATGTAAAGCTTGCATATTTTGTGGAGGTTCTCATTGAAGGTTGTGGGAAGGGCCAACATCCTAAACTCAATTTGATCTTTGTCCACATTCTTACCTCAGTGACACAACTCTTCAGCTATGTGAATAGGCTGAAAGTCTTCACGAACTTTACAATGCACTTGAGATTTTATTATTTTTTTCAAGAAAGACAACCAATGGTGAAAAGGAAGACACGAGATTTTACTCGATAGGGCCTAATTGTTATTTTACAGGCCGATGTATTTGTGGAAACTTTTCGATTTCATGTAGCCTATGCAACAAGTGTTTGACTACAACCATCAAAATAATTATAATTAGACCAATATTGATAATCATGATAACTTGCTCATAATGATAATGATAATGATAATAATAATCAATAATCATATCGACTATAGGCCTAGTAGGTCTATATTTTATGTTATTATTTGTATAATCATGTCTCTAACGCTTTATTTCCCTGAATCCCATTGCCGAGGCACTGAGTAGCCCTATAGATGGGTCTAGCAAAAATGGGATTAACTTGTGAACCGATGGAAATAAGAACTTAAACTGCGGGTAAATCTGCCCACTGTCTCTTTGTGGGAACCGTTTCTAAAGCAATTAAAGCGAGAAGGAATTCCTCTTAGCTGCTCTTTCTTAAATCAGCTTTCTGCGGAACCTAATGCGACCTAATGTCCAGGCTGCTTTAAAGGGCTTTAAGAGAAGTGTCAGGAGCGATGCCCTGCCCGAGACCCTTCGGCTTGGCGAGGGTCTTCGTCATGGTCCCCGCTGTCATCGGGAACAATCCGCTGTCCTTGTTTGTCTAGGGATAGATTGTGATCAGGACTATCGTCGCCATGATCCAAGATACCTCAACTATATTGGCCAACTTTCTAAACCCATCTTTACGCATTCATCTCGAATTTCCATGGATTTGTTTTACGCACGCATTGTTCTCCACGCGTCGCGCCTGTGCTGTTGCTTCGTGATGTTAAAGCCTCTTCCGATCGTTCGTTATCTTCTTTTCTCTCCGTCATCCTCCTTGAAATCCCGTCTGACCGTCCGCCTTCGCGATAATATCCCGCAAGGAGGCTGGCGATGCCATCTGAAACGGAACGTTGTTCTGCTTCTAATCTCATTTATAACGTGGGCAACTCGAACCGATCTAAACTCCTTTCGGAAAAATCCCCCTGCATTTTGCATCAACATCGAGTACAAAGTCGATTTCTTCCGATTTCAGATCATAATAAACAATGCAAACGTGATTTAGGCCTACTTTGTGAAATGTTGAAAGGTCTACCCATTTGAAGAGATTCGTAAAGGTTATGCACAGTCTATGTCCTGGATTACCCCTTATCACCCACTTTTATATATTACATACATAATATATATATTTATATTTTGCAGACAACAGCCTTATGTTTAACTATATATTAAATAACAAGAGTAAAATTAAGATTGTTTAAGAGTAAACATTACCTCAGGGTAATTTGTAATGATCAATGCATACTAATCAATGTTGACGTGGGTGAGTTCCAATACACCTGCATCAGACGCTGGTGGCCCAATGCTGTGGATTTCCAACATTCCTATTTGGTTGTGAAGGTCCTCTGAATCCCAGCCTATAGCAGCCAGCAGGCCAGTCTCCCTGAGACTTGACGTATCCAGGCTGGCAGGTTGGGTTCCTCCCTCTTTCTCAGAGCTGGTCTTTGGTTGTGGGCCCTCAGGCAGCAGCCTCACACAAGGGCCCCTATTGTCAGGGCCTAATCCTGGGGCTACACAGCTTTAGCAACATGGTGGGATAAAAGCCCATCAAACCACTACTTTACGGGGGCAAATCTTTCCTAATCCCTCGCTTTATCTAAACAAAAGGAGTGAAACAAGAGGATAGAAAGAAATTGTGCAGACACAGGGCAAGACCCAGGGCTAAGATGCAAAGAAGTAGTTTCACCGGAGAAGCTAACTATTTTTGACAGGCTTTCACTAAAGCAAGGACATAAAACACATCAGGGTTTACAGAAATGCCATTCAATTTTCTTTTTTTTCTTTTCCAAAGTTAAGCTTTAAAATCCCTGGATGAGATGTATAGAAATTAACAAGATTAAAATTCAGAAACATACATGTGGGCAATTGCCACCTGTCAAGCTACCATTTAAAATTGCTTAGTTGTTGTAAACAGCGATGTGATCTTGTGATCTGAACCTGCTTGCTCCTCTCGGAGGCTTGTGAGAGAGTATGGGAATTTCACACATGAACACAGCAATGTCTCCCCAAAATGGGGAGTGAACTCAATGCAACAAGCATACCATGGATGTAACAAAAAACGTTGAAAGGAAAGTGACGGTATTCATTTTTTTTTGGTGTAGGCATTCATTGACCATAAAGCCATTGAATAAATACATACACAAAAAATGGTATGGGAGCCAATGTGAAACACGACAAAGCACTTATCACACAATAACCCCCGTCCTCTATAGAAATGCCTTGAAGGAGAGCGATAAAACTAGCACATTTTCCCATCACACTCCTCAAGCACGTAACCTGTTACAGCGTTCTGCCGTTGACTCTGGACTGGGAATGGGCCGAGAATGCTGCCGGGGAAACTGATTCATGGGCCAGGTTTGACATTCAAAGACACAAAAATAAATGTAGAATCAATCCTCCAAGTGACAGGCAGTTATTAGCGTAAAGACGGACCAACGAAACAACAGGGGACGTTTCTGGTCCCCTGTTACAGACCAGCCATGGGCAGTGAATATGACAGACTTTGAGCTCTGGCACAGGAAGTGAGAGCGGTCAAAGCGAGATGAAAAGAAGGCAGGTGGACTTTCTTCTCTCACCCGATGAAACACAACGCACACCTTACTAGTGTGTCCTTTTGTGTCGAGCTGACACCAACCTATTGAGATTAGGAACCAAATGTCCCCTCTTCTCAACACCACTGAGATGTAATTAATACACAGGATGGACCAATCAAACAGATTTCACTTGAGCCATGAGTGCTGTTGTGCTAGTTCTTCACGGTGGTGCCACCTCCTAATGGACCCCCCCCCCAACACACACACACACACACACACACACACACACACACACACACACACACACACACACACACACACACACACACACACACACACACACACACACACACACACACACACACACACACACACACACACACACTCTTGTAAATCAGAGAGAGTTGTTCTCTCACATATGTTCTGTCTGTGTGGTAGGTGACAAATCCCCTGACCCCATTTCATGTCGGCTGCCAATTCCAATTTCGGTCTCTGCTCCGCGGCGACTCGCTGGATCCCCAGGTGATATATCCGCAGAATGACTCCGGCGTTAGAGGCCATTTTCTGGCACTGGCTAAATGTGGCCCAGGAGGACCGTTTGGCTCCGTGGTGGTAGACATAGCGCCCAGCAGAGACCCAGCTCACGCCAGTTCACTCTGGTTTTGTGTCCATAAACCACCACTGCCGGGGGGCTTTCAATATCCCCCCCCCCCCCACCTTTCCCTTCGTCCTATCACCCCCCTTTCAGGAGAGGATTCCAAAGACGTAGAATACAAGGCAGCGTACGTAGTTCGACAGTAACCTGCGGTTTTTCCCTCCCCCTTACAAAATGTTAACGAAATGCATCAACAAAAAGGGACAAGGTGATTGAAGTCAGCGTTGAGTTGACAAATGATGTGAATCCTTGTTCTTTCTGTTCCTCTAGAGTGTGCCCCCTACTGGCCGCTGTGCGATTTCCATACAGTACATGGAGGGTAATTAAGAGATGATAGGCCGGGCTGGCTCGTCATTAGTGATTCATTACACCAGCTTAGGACCCGGAAGGATGGAGGTGAGGATGGGCGGGGGTTTGTAGAGGAAGGGGAGTTAGGGGGAGGAAGGGAGGGAGGGGTGGGAGCGAGGGAGGGAGGGAGGGGGAAGTGAGACAGCCATGGATATACTGAAAAATTGCCAGTGGATTTATCTGGGGTGATTAACTACCACCCGAGGGGGGAAAGGCCCAGAAACGTAAGTATGGCTACACCGCGTAGCCCCTCCCCCATTACCCCCCCTCCCGCCACCCAGAAAGTGAGGGAGGGGGTGTTGACGATTTAAAACCACCAGAGACATCCATGCAAGGCACCTACTGGATGTGCAAAACATGATGTTGATCTTAAATTGATCCTTTAGCCTATTTCAGTTTTTTGGGTGATTCTTAAATTGTCTCTTTTTCCCTCAATGAGGCAATCAAAAACGATCACTATTCAAGTAGGCCGGGTGTTGAAATAGAAGAAAGAATGAACGAGGGGACTAATTTAAAGGCCCAAAAAGTACGGGCAGGTTCGTCAAAGCCAGCCGGGTAGGCCTACTCCACATTCACAATCCTGACTGCTCCATACCTTGTGTTCAGCAAAACGACACGTTAAGAACACAGGTAAAGTGAATACCAACACAACCCGTGTGTCCTGAAGTATGGTGCAGGAAAGTATAGTTAATCTCAATTGGCAGCGGATCCTTCAGCTCAGCTGTTAGCCTGGTATTAACAGGGGTGGTCAGGGTTGGGGGTTCGATTTCCACACCTATGCTTAGTATGTATGCACTCAAGAGTTTTGTGCAAAACGTTTTTGGATGTACATTTATTGATGCCATATATTTATTTATTTATTTACACGGCGTGTATGTTAAAATCCTTGGTGGTTCCCCTTTTAAAGCACCACATGCACACCACAAACGAAACGATTATATCCACCATTTGACTCGTATGATCCGTTAAAGCGGCCCAGTCTGTATTCCCATCTCCTGCCTAGTCCCTCTTAAACCGGCCTCTCCATGCCAGAATAATCCCCTCGGCCCCGTATCACTGGCACACGGAGCTGCACACGGTGAACACGGGGAAGTTGATTTCCTCCGCCTGTTCCATCGCATCGGAGAGTGTTCCGCGCCAGCTGTTTGCGTCGCTCCTCGATGAACCGGATGGAGTTCAATCCAAGTAGGGAAGAGAAAACTTTATGCGATCGATCCCCCGTCCGCGCCATGCTGATCCTTATGTGACCCCCACCCCCACGTCCCCCCATCACATCTGTCGGTTATTCGTCCATCCGATTTTGCAGCCGTGACGTTTAGAAGAGTCGTATTGCTCTTTCCGCTTTGGCGCCGTGCAACGCGATAGAACGTAAACGACAGAATAAGTCGTTTGTCAACATGACCCTCAATGACCCCTATGAGAGTTGGCTGTACCAGCGGGGTCTCATAGGGTTCCTTGTGGGGGGTCATATTGACAAACGACCTATTCTGTCTGCGCCATACTTTCAATCTTTTTTTTCAGAAATACATTTTCATTATGATCATTTGGTAAATAAATTCGTAAATTCGTAGGTACATAAATAATGTACCTACGAATAAGCAATCAGTGATTTTAGTATCATTGTCCACTTATTAATGTTGAATCCCCCAACATGGACCATGTCGCTTAGCTGCTCTAAATTCCCAGAAGATGCCAATCATTGTGAATCCTCTTGTAGCGTACAGCAGCCCTCAGGACATGTTGAGCCCTCCTCTCTGCTCCTCTTTCTTCCTTCCACTGCTGGGTATTATGGAATGAGCATAAGCTATTGTTCTACTGTTGTTCCATAATCTGGGCTTCATGCCTCGCTCTGCTAAGAGCCTTTCGAGACAGGCTTTAGCTGGCAGGTGTAGGTCTACAGTATGTAGTGTCAACCCACTGACCACTGGCCAGGGGCGTCTCCTGCTCAGAGAACAGGAGGCCCCGACACTGATACAGGGCTGTCACTAGGTGTGACCATATTGCACTTCTGAGGGGCTCAGGGCTAAAATCTATCATAGACCCTAAGTTTCTTTTGAGGGCCAAGTTTGTGATTTAGATCCCAAGGTGTGTAATATAACTTTACTGCTACATGACATTAATTTAGCTGACACTTTTGTCCAGGGAGACATACAATAAGTGCATTCAACAAGGAAGATATAACCCAGAAAAGTGGGATATAATACCCTTTGAGTATATACAATTCATCAAAAATATTGCAGTTAATATATTATCAGTTCCCATCCTGTCTTTTAATATGATTTAATGTATTCAATATTATTTGGTCACATTCCGTAATTTTGTGTCTGCAATTGTAGTCTAAATTGGAGGGAGCATGACTGCAATGTATATATTCAGTGACATTATGTGACATTGTTCAGTGAGTTGAACGTGGGTAAAATGTGGAATCAATTCGAGGCAGTGATTCATTTGAATATTAACAACGTATCCCAACGACCTTAAGGGGGGGGGGGGCAGCTCCCCAGCAGCCGCCACACTCCTGCTCCCTGCTGATTAACAGGTAACCCATTTATACAGAGCCTCTAATTACGGCGCTAGGCAGGCCCTATGAGGAGCCAGGCCACTATAGGAGCACTGAAGAAACGTGTGTGTGTGTGTGTGTGTGTGTGTGTGTGTGTGTGTGTGTGTGTGTGGTGTGTGGGTGTGTGTGGTGTGCGTGGTGTGTGTGTGTGTGTGTGTGTGTGTGTCGTGGTGGTGCTGGCTGGGTTGGCTGTGCGTGGCGTGGGTGCGTGGGTGCGTGCGTGCGTGGGTGCGTGCGTGCGTGCGTGCGTGCGTGCGTGCGTGCGTGCGTGCGTGCGTGTGTGTGTGTGAGGAAAGCCTGCAGGGCTGAAGACCCGCATCCGTAGAGATGAGGTTGGTTCACCCAATTAACACACCTGATCACAGCGCATCCCCAGAGCCGATTAGTGGATGTTTGATCATCTGGTACATATGATTACCAGAATGGCATCACACATTTAAAGCACACTTAATACCTAATCCTGGTAAAGTGGAGGCGGGAGGTTAACGATAATCATGCCCCCTTAACGAGCACCAAAATCAACCAGTTGATTCATTAAGTCTGGCGAGCACAAGACTTGGATAACCATTGATAGATAACATCCTATCCAACAGACACCAGGACCCCAACCCCTCCTCCTCGATGGTCAACAACCCACACGCGGTGGCGCCCCCTGAGGGGAATTAGGGTCAGAGGTAGAGAGGAGAGAGAGAGAGGGGAGAGAGGACTTGAGACTGAATGGAAGTCCTGCTGGGCCCAACTGACCGCGTTAAGGGGCAGTGGAGGGGGTCTGGTTCTGTCAGACGGCAGCGGGCCGGGGGGACTCTGCTGGGAGGGGAGGGCGTCCTCCCCGTTTAGATAATCCCTCCGGCACACAGAGACAGCAGGGGGGCTGCAGCCAGGGAGGGAGGGAGAGAGAGAGGGAGAGAGAGAGAGAGAGAGAGAGAGAGAGAGAGAGAGAGGAGAGAGAGGAGAGAGAGAGAGAGAGAGAGAGAGAGAGAGAGAGAGAGAGAGAGAGAGAGAGAGAGAGAGGAGAGAGAGAGAGAGAGAGAGAGAGAGAGAGAGAGAGAGAGAGAGAGAGGCTCGCTAAACAGAGAGGGCGGGAGAGAAAGCTGATGGATATCTGTTTGTATTTATCTCCTCTTAATGGGCCTCTGATTAGCTCCATGCTGGGAGTGGACATAGAGGAGTGAGAAGGAGGAGGTGGAGGAGTAGTGAGGAGGAGGAGGTGGAGGAGGAGTGAGGAGGAGGAGGTGGAGGAGGAGGAGGGAGGGAGGGGGGCTAGAACAAAACATATCACAGAGTTTGTGGGGTTTTTTTCATCGTTTGAGGTTTACTCCTAGTTTTTTCTCAAGTGTGATTATCATTGTAATTTTAATCAATGAAATATAATTTGTGATTTACAGATGATTCCCGGGTACATGGATTTAAAAATAAATACTGTAGTAAATAAACAATACTACTTATCGTAGTAAGTATTATTGTCAAATATATTCTCAAATTAAATCGTACTGACTTTATCATGAGACATGCTGAAATGAGACATTTGTGATTAATGGCAGCAATGCCCTGTTGTAGTAATGTGACTGCACATGAATATGAGTGGAGGGGTGACTTACATGGAAGAGGCAACAGCAAGTGATGACAGTGCAGGAAAGAAACACAAGGATGTATTGCTCAGCCATCTCTATGACAGCATTGCATTGTTTGCCTGCACGTGAAGTAGGTGTGTGTGTACATGTGTGTTTGTGCGTGTGCGTGTGTGTGTGTGTGTGTGTGTGTGTGTGTGTGTGTGTGTGTGTGTGTGTGTGTGTGTGTGTGTGTGTGTGTGTGTGTGTGTGTGTGTGTGTGTGTGTGTGTGTTTGTAGGTGGGTAGGTGTATGTGGGTGGACACATGAATTAAATGTGTATGCATTCAGAATAATGAATAATGCATTATTAATTATTAATGGCTGTAGGCCCCTGTGGTGGCTCAAATAAACTAGCATCTGGGTGTGTGTGTGTGTGTGTGTGTGTGTGTGTGTGTGTGTGTGTGTGTGTGTGTGTGTGTGTGTTTGTGTGTGTTGTGTGTGTGTGTGTGTGTGTGTGTGTGTGTGTTGTGTGTGTTTATTTGTTTGTTTGTATGTGTGTGTGTGTGTGTTGTTTGCGCATGTCAATGTGTGTGTGTGTGCGTGCGTGTGTGTGTGTGTGTGTGTGTGTGTGTGTGTGTGTGTGTGTGTGTGTGTGTGTGTGTGTGTGTGTGTGTGTGTGTGTGTGTGTGTGTGTGTGTGTGTGTGTGTGTGTGTGTGTGTGTGTGTGCGTGCGTTTGTGCATGCGTGTGTGTGCATGCGTGTGTGTGTGTGTGTGTGTGTGTGCAGCCTACCCAGCTGGCACGGTCACAGGGGAAGCACACACACACACCCACACACACACTTTATGTCATGGTCCCAGGAGAGCCGTGCGTGCATGTTCTCCTATTCATCATCAATCAAGAGAGAGAACTGTTTAACACCAACAATGAGACAGCTAAGAGGCCCCCTGACTCCCTGCCAGAAGTGGTGATAATTACCTAAACATGAAGTTGTCATGCGTCCCTCCGGACTCCCCTGCAGGTCCAGGGCATCTGCCCCGGTCTGATTCCACTCCCGGCTCCTCTGACACAGCCGTGAATCACACCCTGAGTCAGACAGGCATCGGGATATTTGACTGCTAATTTTACTTGTGTGTTTTTGTTGAGTATGACATGTAGGAATTTGTGAACCTAAAAGTGTTTATTTCTATGGTTTAATTATTTCATTCAACTAATGTCACTTTAGTTTGTCACTCTTTTATTCGCCCATCATGGCGGGACTGCAGACAAAACTTTGCTGGAGATTGCAACCTGCATAGTTTTGTATTTAGCCCTGACTAGCATCTGCCAGAGTTTATCACAGCTTTCCAAGACTTTGCTTATGTGTGCTTTCAATTGAAGTCTGCTCTCTTGCCCCTTAGTTGCAGTTTGCATTGCAAGCAAAACACAGCGTTTCCTACTTTCAGCATCAACGTGGAGGTATGGAAATGAAGCCAAGGGGTATTCCCCCTAGCGCCAAAGTCCACCCAATAACTCATGAGGGAAAATCCCATGAGTCTGCTAAACAGATCCTCAAGCAAAGACCCATTTTAAACTATACTTCAAAAGGACAAACATTTTTTAAATACATTTATCCATAATTTGTTGATAATTGTCAAAGTACACCATTGTTATGTGGAAGGTTCCCTTATTAAAACCATAGTAAACTCACAGAAGGCGTGCTTCAATGCATTGCATATAGAGTACTGTGAACACACACACAAAGCCTGATCCATGGTATTGATCAGTCTGTGTTTTCATGTTGGCCCCTGTAATCCATCACTCCAGAGGTGTGGGATAGGTCTAATTTATATCATGTGAAAGGTCTAATCAAAGATGAATGAACCTTAGAACCAGAGAAATGTGCACAGGGCCATAATTTCTTCTTCTGTGAGTAATGGTGGCCGTGGATAACTGCAACAGCCACTGCTGAAAGGGATACAACTAAATACATGGCTCCCAACGCCAGTTAGCACCCATCTGTATGTATGTGTGTGTGTCTGTGTGTGTGTTTGTATGTGTCTGTGCATGTGTGCGTCGTCTGTGTTTGTGTGTGTCTGTTTGTGTGTGCGTTTGCGTGTGTGTGTTCTTCTGTGTGTGTGTGAATGCAGGTGTGTGTGTGTGTGTGTGTGTGTTTGCGGTTTGTGTGTGTGCATGTGTGTGTTCATGTGTCTGTGTTTGTCTGCGTGTGTGTGTGCACTTGTAGCATTCAACACTGTGGCTAACGCGATGTACTACAGCTATCATTCAGCATCAAAGAAACATAACTGAACCGAAATGGAGAATTAATTTAAAGTTAAATGTTTACACATACATTTCTAGAAATATCTTCTCCATTCCCTCATTTAATAAAAATAAACTTCATCCATGAAAAATAGTATTAATTTCATGAACTGAACCTGTGCAATTATGATTGATTGCTTCCATAACTGAAAATGAATAGATAGATTTCATTGACAGTTAGTGAAATGAACATACAAACCACATATTGCGTACAAGATGATGCAGCCTCTACTTAGGCAGATGGCACCCATGGAGAAATATCTTCTCCATGGGTGCCATTTAAAGCCCTAGTAGTAGGGTTACCGTTTTCTCACCCTATCACTTAGGTCTGAAACACTGCCCTGAGCCATACAACATGCTAATCTCTTCAACAAATGGAGGACTATCTTGTAACATGACAGTAGAGCATGCCCAGAGGGGAACGGATGCTGGTGGAGGAGCAGAGGGTAGACCTTTTCATCGTATATAAAATATGTGTGTATAATATATGTCTATATATAAATACATATAAATATCTCTCTCCTCTTTTAAAAAGCCACTTACAAACTCAGGCTGCTTTAAATGCGGCCAGAAATAATCTGTTTCCTACGTGGCGGAAGATCCAGCGGGGATTTGCAGGAACATTCGGCGGTGACACAGATCTACATAATCATTTTAAGTTTCTACCCGCTCCATCCTGTGATTCTCTAGCTGTCACTTTAGATACTGCTAAAACTGATTTGGGCTCCCTAATCTCCCAGTATTTCTTAGACTTTAAAAATCTCTAATATCATAAGGAGATTACTTCATTTATAATTGATTGAGTGCATTTGCCGGAGCGGCACTTCAAAGTTGCCCGAATTAAAGATGATTTTTTTTTTTTTTTTTGAGAAGCCTCATGAAGCCTGGCGCTGGTTCCTTGGTGGCTGGGGGTGAGGGTGTTGGGGTGGAGGGAGAGGATCGGGGCGGTGGGGGGTGGTGTTGGTGGGTGGGGGTGGGGCAGAGGCTTGTGTCTTCTTGGCGAAGCGAGCAACGCCGGTACGGCTGATCCATGCAGATTGTGGAAAAATGGGCTCTCGCAGAGTGCCTGTATGGGGAAGCCTTTCGCGGGCGGGAGTGGCAGCCAATGGCAGCGGACCAATGATGGCAGGGTGGGAATCTGCGACCGCGTCGGGTAGAGAGTACCCTTTTCACCAAGCTACGCGGCGCAACCGAGTCAGGCTCTGTCTGCTCGTCGGGAGTCTGCCCGGACACAGAGCCCTTAACACCTTACCCTGGACTGCTTGTACCTGCTAGCCTCTACCGCCGGGAAGTTGAGAATATCTCCCGCCCTTCCCTTTCCTCTCCCCCCCTTCCTCAACGAAACCATTCTCAAAAGGAAAACCATAACAATGAAGAGTTTCTAAAGCTTTTTGCACCCCCCTTCTTTTCCTTAAGCTCGATCTTTGAATCAAATCATGAGGTAGCCTCAAATCTCCTGCAGGCCGGAGTTGAGATCTAGGTCTTCCTGAGATTCCTCCTCGTTCCCCAATTTGCTCCCAAACCCCCATTGAGCCCTCTTTAGAGGAGCACGGCTTTGACTTCCTTATTGGCTCACCGATACCCCCTCAGAACCCGCAGCTACTCCCATTGGCCGACTCTCGGGGGGCCACGCTTAATACTGAGCAGGAGAGTGGGGGGGGGGGGGGGGGGGTGTGGGGAGACAGACAGAGAAAGGAGGGAGATAGTGTCTAAAGTGAAAATCCTCCCGGGGCTGAAGGAAAGGAGACGAGGATGTTGGCTCCAGCCGAAGGCCCCGCCGCTCACGCCTATTGGAGCGCTTAGTTCTGACTAAATGAGTCCTGACGTGAGAAGGATGCCACATCTCCTCCTGCCCAATATTGCACCGCCCCCCCCCCCCCCTCCCTTCATCTTGCACCCCCACCCCCAATCCCCGCACCTCTTTAGATGCAATGCCCCCCTACCCACCCTTCCACCCACCCGCAGCCACTAGCAGCAGTGGCCCAAACTGGATCATAATCCTCTTAACGCTCTGCCTTATTAACCACTCGTCTAGATGACATTAAAGCAGGCGGCTAAAGAGAGAGAAGGGCGAGCCATAATAAAGTCCTGGCCCCTTTCACGCCATGCACTACTTTGTATTTCACATTTGATTATGTGACAAGTGTATCTAAGTCTGGGGCTTGGGGCTCAACAGAAACGTATTTCCGAGCCTATCAGCCACATGGAATGAAAAAAGAGAAAGACACACACTCGCACACACACACACACACACACACACACACACACACACACACACACACACACACACACACACACACACACACACACACACACACACACACACACACACACACACACACACACACACACACACACACACACACACACACACACACACACACACACACGTCCACTAACTGCAATTTCAATTAAGATAATTGTATAGACGATGAATAAATGACTTCTTTAGATCACATTTTGCAATTGAATTAATTTATGACTTTATGAAACTTGTTATTAATAGTCCCCAGATCCCCAACATAATCAAACACACACACACACACACGCACAGAGGAACATACACATGCACACGCACGCACGCGCAAACACACACACACACACACACACACACACACACACACACACACACACACACACACACACACACACACACACACACACACACACACACACACACACACACACACACACACACACACACACACACACACACACACACACTGCATGGTTGATGCTGCATGGCGAACCTTCATAATAACTAGTGTGGCTCCAGAACCTGTAAATAAATTCTTCATCCAACCAATCCGCCCCAGTTATTGCTCTGCCATACGGTGGTAATTTAGCTTTGTCCCTCTGAGCTTTCAGTGAACGAGGTTACCGGTCACTACACTGGTATTACATGGTGGAGCAGAAAGGCTCGGAGTGGTCCTTGTGGAGGTACTTATGATGTGGAGCACACACAAACACACACGCACACACACTCTCTCACACTCACACACATACAGAAATACACACGCACACATGCATGTCTTCACACTGTGGCTCTATTTTTCTCTCTCTCATGCTCACACATACGCACACAAACACATACACACTCACGCACACAGGCACGCACACACTTACGCACACTTGCAACAATGGTCACAAGATGTATCTACACACACACGCACACGGCCACGCACACACTTACGCACACTTGCAACAATAGTCACAAGATGTATCCTTCTATTATTAATCCCAAGAGTAGCATTACAGAACACTCCTCACCACAGACCACATGCATTAGGACATCTACAAATATACAACTGATGGAACCATTGCCATCTTTAGTGCATCTATCATGAGCTGGCTGGGAATAGAAGGACCCCGACAAAGAGACAGGTATGTCAGCCTAGCACGGTGTCAAATATCTCGCACTCCCTGGCTTTGATGCTGGGATCACTTGACACAACCCAACACTTAGCCGGTGCTGGTCAGGTCTTGCTAATCCCCTGGTGATCTCCGTAAGATTAGCCTCATGAGACCATGCTGATGTTCATGTTTGCTTTTTCGCGAATGAACATCAGTCCGGCCTCGGATAGGCAGTAATTCAGCTTCAAACATGCATATGGCCGGGGCCTCGTGATCACTCCTAGCCAATCAGAGTGACTAGCCAATCTCTTTGCTTTTTGATTGCTCCGTGGAATTCGACAGGACTGAGGCCAGACCGATCTGCAGAGGTCAACAGTCTGAATTGTGAGATTGTGATGGTCGCACAAGGGTAACATAAGGGGGAAAAGAAGTCTACTCTGATTGGCTTATGTATCTTTTTGCATGATATATTATGAGATACAATACAGTACAATACAGTACAATACAATACAATATGTATATATGCAGTGCACCACTCACGCACACACAGACTCAGACACATACACACACGCACACAAAAATTCACACACGCACACACACACACACACACACACACACACACACACACACACACACACACACACACACACACACACACACACACACACACACACACACACACACACACACACACACACACACACACACACACACACACACACACACACACACACACACATGCTTCTTGTACATTAGCCAAAGGGTAGGTTATCCCTGTGTGTTAATTGTCAGGGTTTTAACATTCCTCATATGCTCTTGGTGTCTCTTAAGCTGGTGTGGGGAGCACATTATCGCTGCAGTGACAGAATCTCTCACCTTTGCAGTACATGAGTCTGCTGCTCCTCCAGGCTGTTTGCGGCTCATCCAGCCAGGGAACCTTACACCCACTGACTCCCATTGGTGGGCAGGGTCGATTATTGGTTGAAAAGGATTCGTGCTCAGTTTTACGTATCGGAAAAACACAATCATACAGACAGAGACTTTACAAAACTTTTACTCTCATAAAAAGGAATATCTAAAATAACAAAACATTACATTGCATTTATTTAGAAGACGCTTTTGTCTAAAGGGACCTATGGTAAGTCGATTCTACAATGAAGATATTATCAAAAAAGTTGCAAGATTCATTTGAGCACATAAAAATAAAAATAAATAGATAAAGCAACTAAAGTTATTTTTTCTTTAAATACCTGATCTAGTGACATAGATCTATTGAGATCGTATTTAATTAAACAAGATTAAACATTTAAACTACAAATTAAAGAATCTCAACAATTCTCCATATCATGCCTTTACTCAGCACAGATCCAAAATAAGTCTGTTTTTTTAAATAATCTTAAAGCTGGACCAGAAAACACAGCAGCACTGCAAACTCATCCGATTAGATACCGCTCCTATGGCACACCACTGGGACCGCTTCCCCAAGACATCTGTCAGCATGAAACCCAGGGCTGGTGATGCTGTTTGCGCTCCTGACAGATAAAGGTGGTGTTAAAATATGCAGCCGTCACCCACTCCTCCACGCTAAGTTGTTGTGAAGACACCATGTCCAGGCTCACGTCCAGTTCGTTGGCTTTACCGCACATCTCATCTTCTCCTGTCTCCTGAGTGTGTGTGAGTGTTTGTGTGTGTGTGTGTGTCTGTGTATCTGTGTGTGTTTGTGTTTATGTGTGCGTGTGTGTGTCTGTTCGTGTGTGTGTGTGTCTTTGTGTGTGTGTGTGTGTGTGTGTGTGTGTGTGTGTGTGTGTGTGTGTGTGTATGTGTGTGTGTGTTGTAGTACATGTGTGTGTGTGTGTGTGTGTGTGTGTGTGTGTGTGTGTTTGTGTACGTGTGTGTGTGTGTACATGTGTGTGTGTGTGTGTGTGTGTGTGTGTGTGTGTGTGTGTGTGTGTGTGTGTGTGTGTGTGTGTGTGTGTGTGTGTGTGTGTGTGTGTGTGTGTGTGTGTGTGTGTAGGTGTGTAGGTGTGCGTGTGGGTGCAGGGGTTATAAGTAGCTCCCTTGTTGAGAGAGAGAGAGAGCCTTGACGGTGTTTGCTTTGGGAGTGCTGCGCTGACAGGCTGCTAAAGGGGCATGGCAGGGCCGGGGGTCGCGGTGTGTTTGGGCAGAGAGCGAGGGGCTAC
>OLKM01000959.1:0-90000 GCA_900291075.1 Melanogrammus aeglefinus | reverse complement strand
CACTTACACACACTCACACACACTTACACACTCCCCATGCCTGAGGCCCTGAGACTGGACCGTGACACAAAGCTCTCAGGCGTCGTGTTGTAGCGCGTGCGTTTCACATGCACAGACAAACTGCCGCCAAGGTAACATGACCTCTTTATACCCTCCATAACCCTCTCACACACCTCTGATTTATCTCTCCCCCATACACCCAAAGCCAGGCGAATGAAAGCGCCACCATGATGGCTGTACACGCTGGATCATCCATCTCCACTGTTGTGTTCCCCCACCATAACAACCCCCCCGCCCCCCTTAAATCTTCCCCCTGACCAGGGCTGCTGCAGGTCCGCGACAGCACTAAAGTGGCCCATTCGTTCTCACCTCCGAGCCCAGAGGAGTCCGAGTCCGAGAGTGATGCAGAGGAGTGAATGCCCGTCACTCATTGGCAGCCAGAGAGAAAGAGGGGGGGAGAGAGAGAGAGAGAGAGAGAGAGAGAGAGAGAGAGAGAGAGAGAGAGAGAGAGAGAGAGAGAGAGAGAGAGAGAGAGAGAGAGAGAGAGAGAGAGCAGAGAGAGAGAGAAGAGAGAGAGAGAGAGGAGAGAGAGAGAGAGAGGGAGAGAGAGAGAGAGAGAGAGAGGGAGAGAGAGAGAGAGAGAGAGAGAGAGAGAGAGAGAGAGAGAGAGAGAGAGAGAGAGAGAGATCTTGGAATCCCGTTCTTTTTATTTTTTCCCATCTTTGGATGCTCAACTAGCATGTGATTCAGCCTGTGATGAAGCTTTGCATGAGTCTCTTAATCTCCTGAACTATATCCCACTGCTTTTAAACAGCCTCATGCATCAGTCTGTAATGCCAGCCATGTCTGGAGTTTATAACGGAGGAGTTTATAACGCACCAGGCTACATTTAGATGGCCTTTTATTTGAAACTTAAGAGAATCTTAAGATGCAAATACTGAGCAGGGACGCGTTGTGTGTGAGTGTTTATTTCTGTGTGTGTTACTGTGTGTGTGTGTGTGTGTGTGTGTGTGTGTGTGTGTGTGTGTGTGTGTGTGTGTGTGTGTGTGTTGTGTGTGTGTGTGTGTTGTGGTGTGTGTGTGTGTGTGTGTGTGTGTGTGTGTGTGTGTGTGTGTGTTTGTGTGCGTGTGTGGTGTGTGTATGTGTGTGGGCGGTGTGTGAGTGTGTGGGTCTTGTGTGTATGTGTGGATGTGTGTGTGTGTGTGTGTGTGTGTGTGTGTGGTGTGTGTGTGTGTGTGTGTGTGTGTGTGTGTGTGTGTGTGTGTGTGTGTGTGTGTGTGTGTGTGTGTGTGTGTGTGTGTGTGTGTGTGTGTGTGTGTGTGAAATTAAAATGTTTTTCAATCCAATGAAAAGGATGAGACATTTCTTATTGTTTCAGTATTACAATATTATTCATCTAAAAGATTAGATTTAGGGATTGCTGTTAGATTTAGGGGTTGGCCTTAGGGTTAGTTTTAGGGGTTTGTTTGGTTTGGTTTTAGTGTTAAGGTTTGCATTTAAGGCATCGCTCTGGAGGTGATTTTGGTTCATTGGAAAAATGTCAATGTAAATGTATTTTCAGCTTGATGTTCAACATAACGATGTACGGTTAACCTATTTTGGTTAATCTATTTTTTGGGGTAAATAATCACACTTTCCTATCCACTCGCTTCATTCCCGCTCTTCTCCGAGGCGGTAGACCCCCCGCCTTTCACCGTTTTTTTTTCTTTTTAGAGACAGCCCACCTGTCTGCCCGCGCGTCCCACCTGTCCCCGGTGGGCTTCCGAGTTAAATTCTACCGTTAAAACCCATTACCGACCTATCAGCCTGCTCGTAATGCTGTCTAACGACCTCATTTCCCTAAGTGTTCGCCTCGTCCGTCACCGGAGGCACCGTCAGCTCCACCTCGCCTTTTCTGACGGTCCCGACAGCTCAGAGGCGCACTCCGAGCTCTGTGCCGCCACTGGGCGGACCTCCTCTCCGTCACTCGTCCTCATCATCCCGTAGCGGGATGGGCCGCTCAATCTGGGGAAATGTGTCACGGTAAAGTGGCTGGGGATACGCACGGGGGCGAGAGAGACTTTGAAATGAAAGTGCTGCTTTTTTCCCCATGTGCTATTAACCAGAGCAGCACAGTCAATCAACAACACATTTTTGATGGGAAGATAGGCATTGGTGAGAATTGGAATATAAAATAGCTGATCGCCATAGCCTATAGATGTTGCAGCTAAACCCAGGTTGAAATGTTGATTGACCTGTAAAAGTAGAGAGTTATTTAACACGGATCAAACGGAGCAAAACAGCAGTGTGCGTGTGTGTGCGTGCGTGTGTGTATGATTTTGAGTGTGTGTCTGGCGTGCCTGTGCATGTGCATGCTTGTGTATGTGTGTGTGTGTGTGTGTGTGTGTGTGTGTGTGTGTGTGTGTGTGTGTGTGTTTGTGTGTTGTGTGTGTTTGTGTGTGTGTGGTGTGTGTGCGTGCGTTGCGTGTGTGTGTGTGTGTGTGTGTGTGTGTGTGTGTGTGTGTGTGTGTGTGTGTGTGTGTGTGTGTGTGTGTGTGTGTGTGTGTGTGTGTGTGTGTGTGTGTGTGTGTGTGTGTGTGTGTGTGTGTGTGTGTGTGTGTGTGTGTGTGTGTGTGTGTGTGTGTGCCTGTGTTCGTGTTTTTTAAAAGAGAGACAAGGTGATGTAGAGTGCACGATTGCGAAAAAAAAAGTCTCATAGCGAAAGTGTGTGGGGGTGTGCGTCCCTCTCTCATATGATTCTCTAGGTCTCCCAGCACACCTTTCTGTGAAATGATTTGGTAAATATGGAATGGGGCCCCTAGGCCACAGAGGCCGGGCCCCTCTTCAGGAGTGGATAATTGACTCCTTTCCCTCCTTGATAATTCATTGCTTGCATATGCCAGCTAATACATCAAAAAACAGCCCTGCTCCTCAAGTCCCCAGACACCCCCCCCCACACACACACACACACACACACACACACACACACACACACACACACACACACACACACACACACACACACACGCACACACACACACACACGCACACACACTTACACACACACGCACACACACACACTCGCGCACACACACACGTGCGCACACACACACACACACACACACACACACACACACACACACACACACACACACACACACACACACACACATGCATGCAAGCCACACACACACACACACACACACACACACACACACACACACACACACACACACACACACACACACACACACACACACACACACACACACACACACACACACACACACACACACACACGAACACACAGCATCAAACACCCACAGGAACCAATGACTATGAAGGGGTCCCACAGAAGACATTTAAAGGGAAGAAGAAGAAAATGACAAATGGTTGGGGTTCTCTGTGAATTAATTATGTCTTCTAGATACTGTGCGCAGAGCTGGCCGGTTCCAGATCTGTGAATGAATTGTGTCTTCTAAATACTGTGAGCAGAGCTGGCTGACTGCCAGACTAATCGGCAACATATGACCAGCTGTACACGTGAAAGAATGAAGGTAAAGAACGGAGGGAAACTAATAGAGCAATCAGCCTGCAGAACAGTGATGTCTGATTGAGCTCCAGTGGGCATTAATAGATTCATCACTCGATGGTAATACCACAGCCCTCGTTCCCATTCAGCACCAGCCCTCCCTTTGAAATAGATTAGGATTAATATCATGACCGAGATAGCGTTTGTTTTACAACACTGGTGGCAGTCATTAGGGATTAGATGTTAGTCTTCTATACCGTGACGATGAATGTGTTGCGATAGTGACGTTGAGGGAGATTGTATGAATTGCCCTTCTCTTTAGACGGGCTGGGATTGAGCATAATAGAGTCGAACACTTTACTCTTTCAATGCAAGATGATTAATGCTCAACCTCAGGCGTTTTGGTGTAATGCCATACCAATCATCTCAGGATGGGTCGAAGTTGGTGCTTTGAGAGAAAACAACAGAGATAAACAAAGGGTTGTCCACCTGCATCACCTGCAGGATGGATCTGTACAAGATGGGGTCGCAAAGACACCCTCACCTTGCTGTTGTTCTATATTCATGTTATCTTGGAATATGTGAGATTTCCTTTGGGAAATGTATTTTTTCCCCCCCCCAGCACTCCCTCCCTATAGAAACAGAGCAAACTAAATCCAACCTGAGAAAACCAAAGTAAGTTATAATGATGACATAGTTCTTTATTCAACTTTTTATTTTGTAATGTGTATCAAATGACATTGGGTAATATGCTTAGTTATAGGGTTGGGGTCATTAATGGATCAAAGGAAATAGAAAACATTTGTTATTGGGATTCATGTTATTTTGTATTAAGCTGCCAGATAATAGGTTTTCTAATATTGCATTGACAGAGGAATTACCTAAAGAAACACATTTAAATGTATCAATAAAGTATACTGGCTACTGGATTGCCAGTGGCTGTGATGGGAACTTGGTAGACTAGGCGATTTTTATCCATTGGGATGCATGGTCTGAGAGATATTGACACCACGATAAAGTTTTGCTATGATGTTATTATATTAAATATTATGTTGGTTATATCTGTGTGTGTATAGTTTAGTGTGCATGCTTTGCTTCAATTTAAATAAATATAAAGTAAAAAAAAAAAGGGCTAATGCAGTCTATAACAAGATATGCTACATAAACTACGAAATGATTTGACCGAATGAAAAAAGCTAAGGGATGTGACCGGACAGTGATCGGTTTAAAGGGCAGCAGCTCCCTCTAACGGCAGAAAACGACATAACGTCACGTAAAACCACTCACGACCCGAAGATGGAAAGAATTATGTCTCTGAGCAATTTGTTTCCATTAACATTAGAAACACAAACGCGTTCAGAAGACAGTGAGTGGAGGTCACTTGCTGGAGGTCCTGAACTTTGACCCTCTAAACCTAAAAATAAAATAAAAACATTCGCCTGGACCCTCAGCCACTGCTACAAGAGTCCTCCTGAAGAGGGGTAGATAATTCACCACTTCACCACTCCGAGCATGTCTTCAAGCCTGAGGACTTCCACTGTGCGGGAATCTGGACTTTATCAACTCATGATTGCAATCAATGTGTTCTGGCTCAGTAAGGGAAAAGGCCAAGAAAACGTTCAGAAAATGCAACAAAAATGTATCCTTGAATTAATACGATGTAATTGAATCACTTTAATTCATTTTATTATTGGATAAAATGTAAAATGACATATATTATTCATTACATTTTGTTCAGCGTCAATTCTAATGATTCATTAAACATTCATTTCGATTTGAGGTGGGGGGGGGGGGGGGGGTAGTGTATAAACAGCAGTAATAATAAAGCTGCGCAGCAGATGCCAGTTCTGATGCGCACGGGCAAAAAGCATCGTATGATTATAAATGTGAGTGATGAGGGGAAGGAATAGGTCTAGTATTGTAAAAATAGTATTGATTGAGCATTACTTTCTATTTTTAAGTATTATTTGGTGATATTTATTACTTTCAACGTAACTTCAAGTGTCTGCAAGAAACGTAGTTTTGTCGGATTTTTATATTATTTTTTTCTCAGCATTAACAGAACCTATACGTTTGCATAAGTGGTGCATATTTACCACTGGAAATACAGTTTGGTTTGGCAAGTCCTGACTAAAATCACATAGGCAGTTCTTCTCTTTAATAATCTCATTGATATGTTGTAATGTTATAATTTATCAAATTGTGATGTTATCATGTAGATATTGAACATCTCCATTGACCAACAGAGATTGACAGACGACTCCAAGACTTTGTATACGTCTTATCATAGCAGGATCCGAACGTATACATGCACCTGCACCGCTGATCAAGGAAGGGTAGGGGTTACATCAGCAGAGCGCCTCTCCTTCACCCAACCCATGCGCTTGCCCCTAGGTTGCGCCTAGAGCAGGGTGCCCCTCCTGGATTGGCGATGACGATGTCAGGGAGTCGGTGGGGCTGAGCTGAACGGCGATGGTGTCCGGTAGCGTGTGCTCACTGGTCTCCATCTCAAACGCCACGGCGCCTCCCATCTTCATCATCATCAGCCCCGAGCTCGAGTCGCACCCCGCCGCGCCCACAGCCGTAGCGGGGCGCGCGGACCTCCTGCTGAACACACAGCACGTCGTGAAAAGGGCCAAAGCCACTAGCAGGAGGAGGGGTCCGATGATGATGGGCGGGTTGTTGCTGGGCAGGAGGGTGCCGAACGCAAAGGCGCCCACTAGGGTAATGTTGACGCCGGCTAGCGTGACGCACAGACCGCAAGCGCAGCACAGCGCCGGGGATGGCAGGTTCTGCGGCGGCCGCGTGGCGCGCTTCTTGGGGAGCTTGGTTTGAGCGGGAGCGGTTGGTGTTCCAAGCGGTGGCTTGGAGGAGAGGGGGTCATCCGGGGCCATGCTTCCACCACGGGCCCCTGGTGAAGACAGCAGTTCTGGATGTTTTTTTTAAAGCGCAAATCCAAGCAGCATGTGGATGCTTGACTTCTTCAGCATCATGTGCGATGAGTTATTATGACAGCTGGAAGAGGAGACCAGAGCAGATTGGTCACTTTTTGACACCTTTATTTTTGTTTTACTAACCTTAAAGTGGGAGATGGGATAGGAATTATTCAAGAATGAGACCTATGATTTGAAATTATATAGATAACGTTGTCATTCTCCTCAAATAAGCATTTTATCCATCTCCTTATAGTGCAGAGCCCTGTTTTCAAATCAAAATGAACATGCTACGCGCTAATCTTTGTAGACTTCGCTAACAGGTTATACAATCGGTCGCTTGTTGTCTTTACTTAGCCTACCTTGGACGGTCTTGGTCATCTTAAAGCCATTTATTTCCAGATTCACATTAAACAATTCCACTGCGGATCCGATGAGTAGGGCTAGGCTACTACAACGCTATGAGCCAATGAAACAATTAACCGGGTCCAGGAAGATGCGCCCCCACTCACATGGGGGCGTAAAGGCAACGTGTATACGCGCCTAACCATTTGTCCGCCCAGACCATGCAGGAGTGAAATTGTAATAATTTCTGACTGTCCGAGGATATTTTCTTGTTAATTATTCTTGTTGAATAGGCTATAGTATGGGGAAATGATTTTGATTGAGAAAACCTTATTCTTAAGTCGTAATAGGCCTATGTAACATATCAACAAGCTTGAAGCTCAGTCATGTAGTCAAGGCTGATTAAAAATCTTACTTTCAACACTCCGCAAACCCCTCCCACCCAGCCAATCGCATCACACTGTTGCATTTCGTGGCTACTGGAGTTATTTTAATTAGGAAGTTGCTACCTAATACTAATAAAAAATAAAATAAAAAGTAAAGCGAAAAGACGGTTCTTGTGAATCAGTTTTTATTGGGAACGCAGCTTTGAAAATGAATGCAGGAATACCCCGGAGAGCATTTATTTGCATATTCTCAAGATGTTCAACACAGTAGCCTTTATCACCGATACAATCGCATTCAATGTTTCTTACTCACCATCCGCACGTAAAAAATAAATAAAAAAAATATTGTTACGTGATGAGTGGGAGGGCTTTTACAAGCTACCGTTTTCAAATGGGTTCCCTCAGAGAAAATCTCTTAATTAATGTCTGCCCTTTGTTGCTATAGGGATATAGTGTCCATGGCAACAGGAAGGATCTGTTCACGTGCCGTGAACATTAAGCCACATAGCCAACAAAGTTAACAGCTTTGTGGGAAGAAAAAAAAAATCATGTGCGACTTCTGTTGTTGACCCCATGAAACATAACAAAAGGTTTATCAGTATACACAAAGGATAACTAAACACATAATAATTAAATATAGAGCATAAAATAAAAATGTGGGGTTCAAAATTACGACTTGTTCAATGCTTGGTTTTGGTAGATTGAAGGGCAGTCACAAAATAACAAACTATACAGAACTATAAATTATTTAATAAAAAAAAAAAATGGATTCCCTTTACAACAGCTCTTAAAAAAAATCAAATACAATTAAAATCAAAACACATGCAACATGACAACTCAACCCCCTTTAGATTGACCAGAGACACGAGCCAAATCAATACTTTCTCTCACCATCACATAAGGGATGACGGGGTCATAGTTGTACAAACCCCCCCCCCCCCCCCCCCCCAAAAAGGTGCACTTGGGGAATCAGAGGTCTTATGTTGACGGTTAAAGAGCACCACGGTTTGAATTCTCCTTTCATGTCCCTAATATCCAAAGTAATGGTTTAAAGTGAACAGGTAGGCTGTGTCTCACAGGTTGAGGAGCTGGAAAATCCCATGCCTAGGAAACAACTTAACTGAGAAAACACATCCATTTGAAGAACTAGCATTTTAAAGTGAACAGGGAATTCAACCTACAACTTAAATTCCATTAATGCTTATAGTTAAGACACCACTAATAAGTGAGGTCATGTAAAAAAATAAAGCTTAGAAAAAAGGGAAAAATATATAATATCACTGCTCAGTAAGAACACATGCACAGCTGGAACAATATAAATACAAATCTTAAGACGATTTTTACATCAGTAGCTGTATTTATCATTTGAGGTTCCCATAATAAGCAACACACAAAATATAAGTATTCCTATTGTAAAAACCTAAAACCCTTTGTAAAAAAATAACAATGTTATAGATATGCTCACTTCAGAAAACCTAACAACTCAAGGCCGCCTAAATTAAGTGCATATTTTAACAAGAGTCAACACTTAACCAACTGAAAAACACCCTCGACATCACAGCTTGCAACAGGACAGGAAACACTAACAGACATGAGGTAGCCAGGGATTACATGTCCCTCCAAGTGCTACAGGACCAGATAAGACCAACGACCATGAAAAGTACTTCACCAATGGAAACGACCCATTACAAGGCTACACTAAAACATACGCCAAACACAGGAGCCTTTTCCATCACCCAATGCCAGTCAAGGTTCCCAACTGAGCTACTATATTGCACAACACCAGTACTGTTTGTTTGAGTCGTTCCTTCACACATCGCATCAGTCCTTATAAATAAAAGTGGTACTGTTGAAAATATAGGATGCAGCTGCGATAACGATGTGCACGAGAGGGGCTACAGCCAGAAAAGAGGAATGCTTCAAACATGGTTTTCTAGATTTACCATTTTTACCACCATTTTACCAGGATGGCTAATTTATTTAGGTTTAAGTCAATTTCATGAGACGAATAAAATAAATAGTGGTTCTGTTGAAAATCTCAAATTAGACGACGAAGAAGTGACAATAACAGGGTGGGGGGGGGGGGGTCAAGTTGCGACGCCATTCTCCGGCGAGGGCAGGAAGTCCGCGGCGCGCATGGCATTCGACTGGGCCCGTCGGCGTGCCAGCCTGGAGTTGGAGGGTGGGGACAGACGCATGGAGCAGACCACCACCACGGCAGCGGCCGCCACCACGGCGCCAGCCTCTGCGTCCTCCAGCTCCTCGTCGTGGTGGGACAGCTGGCGGTTGAAGGCGATGGCGTCGGCGGTGAACTGGGTAAGGTCTTTGGTGCTGCTGTTCCTGGAGGCGCAGAGAGGGGAGGAGGCATTGATATTGTGCTCGGTACAGTCAAGTTCAGATTGTCTGTATGGCCCTTCAGGTGACATATTTAATACCAGGTGTGAGTGTGATTAGCCGTTAAAGGCCGCTTTGAAAATCGGCCTCTTCTGACATCCTAGGGGGGCGTGTCCTCCTAGATCAGGGGTGTCAAACCTCATTTTGGTTCAGGGGCCACATACAGCCCATCTGATCTCAAGTGGGCCGGACCGGTAAAATAACCTGCGTCAACTCCAAATCTTTAGCTTTGCGTTTCAGTACTATGCTTTATCATTCAGCCTACATTATCTATATTAGCACAACACATTTATTCACAGATAGGCCAATGGAATTGAAATAAAATGCATTTCACATTCATTGACAACTGGTTTATTTTTAATAGAGTTGAGTGAATACAATTTTACATCTGTACACCTGAACCAACTCACCACACTAAACCAACTTAAGTGGGAGCTATGAAGAAAGCAATCATACTGCTTTGAAAATGTAAATGTGCACGTATAAATAAAATAAACAAACAAAAGTTATCGCAGTGCATGAGGCTACTGAATCCGAGAAGGATATACTGCACAATATTCATCGTCTTTTAACATGAAACCTGAGTAAACTTATTTTCAAAGATCTGCATTCAGAGCGCAAACATTGCTGAAAGAGGATCACGAGAATTAGACCCAGGCCTACTTGCTGATTAAACAGTCTATTTGCTGCTGCTGGCTCCTGAAAGTTGGCATCTTTTAGCCTTTACGAGTGCATCAATATCAGGTGTCAAATCCTGAGTAGCAGCACATTTCACAATGTCACTCAAGTGTGTGTTTGTTAACCTTGAGTGGTGCTTTGTTTTATTTGGGTTCATTACGCGCTATAAAAAAAAACTGATCAATTGTTATTATTACTACTACTACTACAGAGAACACCTGTTCAAAAAGATGGGTAGTCCCAAACATGGATAAAACCTTTGCAGCCAGGGATGTTAATTTGGGGTACCCTGGCAAGAGATATTGATAAAATGTGTCCAAGCCCACCGAAGCAAATTTCTCCTTCATATTGGTATCACACTGCAAGTCAATTATCTCGAGTTGGATGTCAGCTGGCATGTCAGAAGGCTTGACTGAGTGACAGTTTTAACTTGAATGCGCGGATGCTGTCGTTATACTGAGGGACAAATTTTTTTGCGGCCCTGCAACATTTTGTGAGGTGCTATGTAATATCCACCATAAAGGCCAGATCCTGCACCCACTGCGGACATTTAAGGTTCTTCACTGGGCTTCCCATTTTCCCCATGAACTATCCAATATCCTCTCGTAAAAGAAAAGAAACGCTTGAGCACGGCACCTCGGCTTAACCACCGTATTTCAGTGTGGTATGGGCCAGCCTGAATGTCATCATCTCTGAGAAAAGTGACAAACTGATGGTGATTCAGACCTCGCGCTCTGATACATTCACAGTTTTTACAACCACACTCATAACATAATCCATTTGTGTTTTGCAACACAACGATTCTTGGTGCAAAATACAGTGAAATGCCCAAAAATCTTGTCCCCCATTTGCGGTCTGTACTTTCTCGGGATTTTGTCGAAACGCCTGCCTTTCTCCCGACCATTGATGGTGCGCCATCTGTAGGCAGGCTGACGGCACCCAGTGTTGGGAAAGTTCACTTTCTACATGAACTAGTTCAAAGTTCAGTTGACAAATATTGAACTAGTTCAGTTAAATGTTCATAATTCAAAATTTCAGTTCACAGTTCCAAAAATTTTACTAATTCATAGTTCTTTTTTCAATATGTTGCTGTGAGCCATTATTTTTTTCCCGGTATTTTGAACATTGAGCCCCCTTTGTGGTTTGTCTAGGATGAAATAGAGTGGTTGAATCAAGTATCGTAGCGAAATACAGTTTCTATCGTTTTATTGAACATTTAGCGCATTTTGTAAATCCCATTGATTTCTGTTGGAAGACTCATTGCCCTAGAGTATCTGTGGTATAAAGGCTGAGACGAATTTCGAATTATAAATATGAACAATCCATTACGTTAGCTCTCTGGCTCATAGCTCAGCAGACTAGAATACCTCCTAGAATCATTGCTTGTTGGCCGGAAACTGACAGGGGGGGGGGGGGGGTGTTCACGTTTGGTTGTCGTCTTTTCGCTCGGTTCTAGCCCTACTGTTGAGAGGCAGAACCGAGCAAAAAGACTACAACCAAACATAAACAGCCCCCCCTTTCCAATCCAAATACTATATTCTTTGAGCACTGAAACTTGCTGATTACATACCAAGCACACTGCTTTTGCATTCACCTCTGTGAATAAATAATTCCCAGTCCAATTTTCCTGGAAAACTGCACTCCGAATCCAATTATCTTCTTTTTGAGAAAGACATTTTGGTAATTTGGATGTCACCCTTGATAACTTCTTATTTATGGTGAAACAAGGACAAGTTTGGAATTCCTTCCTTTTTTTTTTTTTTTTTTTTTTTTTTTTTTTGCTGCCCCCTAGCGGCTGGACTGGGCATTTGTTATTTCTTTAGAAAATCATAACTAAAACATAACAGAATGGGCTAGAGACTTACTTTTTTCTTTTGACATAGTCAGAAATTTATGCTCTACAAGTCGCTGTCCTAGATGTATGATGGATAGATGAGCAACGTTTGCTACAGTCCACTGGGTAGGCTGGTAGACTGATCCATCCAGCACACATCTGGGTGGACGCGCCCACTTGTGAAGTCAGAAGAGGCAGATTTTCAAAATGGCTTGTAACGTCAAACTCACACCTGGTGGTGTAATGCGTAACCTTTAAAGATACGGAAGGCCCATTTTATGGTTGTTCATGTTGAAATACTCCATCCATCCAGATGATAATCGACAACGCATATCTTCGGGCAAAGTTAATAGTAATATGCGGTACCCTTTGCTGTCGGAGGACTGCATTAAACCCTTCCAATCAATTCATTCAGCACACCTGAACTGACTGTCTAACCACCCTGCTACGTGCATGCACTCTGCCCATGCACTCATTGCGCAGTCTTCCACACGCAGACCTATTGCTTAATATTTCTACAGGAATTGCCCAAGTCGTGGGTGGATGGTCTATTAATCACAACAGTGTTAATGGATGAGAGGCCATCCTTTTGTCAAGTAAACTAAAAATTTAGAGAGCTAAAGCTCACCTTTGCAGAACACGAGGAGTGGGAAGACCTCTCTCGGGAGCATTCTGGAGGAATAAAAACAAACAAACATTAGCAAAGAAAGGAGGACTTGTAAAACACATTGCTTTTAATAAAGCATGGCCAGGGTCAAAATGTGAACAATGAAGTTGGCCACCTTTCTGAGCATCAAGTTAAAAAGAAATCACAAAAACGATTGTCAACTCTCCATATAGGGACACGCACCCCTTGCACCCATGGGTGCTGGAGGACTTGAGCAGCACTGGAGCGCAGGTTGGCATCCCGAACCAACAGCTTGGAGATGAGGTCTTTGGCTTCTTCTGAGATGCGGGCCCAGTCCCTCTCTGGAAACTCATACTTCCCCTCCTGGATGCTCTCGAACAGGTGACTCTAAAAAGAGCAAAAAAATTAAATGATCACCACCATTATGCTGTAGCGTTGCCACAAGCTCATGCTATACTCCTTAGCGCGCTTACTGCATCCCCTCTACTCCTAACTGGGCAGAGGAAGCCACCAGTTCAAAACAGTGGAACTACCCACGGTGCAGCCTTACTATCAGACGAATGGCGTACTGCCTTTATACGGCTGCATCACGGTGGGAAGAGAGGGTTGGGAACCACGCTGGCTAGGAGGCGTTGAGGGGTACCGACTATTGCTGCAAGATTAACCGAAATATCAGCCTTTGTATTTGTATTTTCTTATTTATTCTATTTAGTTGAACTATTGAGAAAACCTAACAAGTTTGCACAGCAGAAATGCGTTTATTTTGAAAAATATAAATTTTCAATTTTGTAAAATATTGTTATTTTTAAAACAGTACTGTACACATTTTTTAGTTTTGGTATTTTTTAATGCTAGTTTGTTTGTATGTTTCAGTTGAGAAATAAACATTCAAAATTATCAGTAATCTGTGTGCATTTTCCTTGATAACCAAGCAAGTAGACTCATGAAACCATTTGTTTATTATATCGCAATATTGTCCACAATAACCTCAATAGGACTTTTTCACCAAATCGTGCAGCAGTAGTACTGACCTGGCAGGTCTTGCACATCTCTCCGCGGTCCCAGCCACAGTCGCTGCCGCAGTGGCCGGTGAAGGGGGGGCTGCCACTCAGCAGGATGTACAGGATGACCCCAAGGCTCCAGAGGTCGCAGCGCTTGTCGTAGAAGGAGGCCTCGTCTGTGAACACCTCCACCACCTCGGGGGCCATGTACTCTGCAGAGCCACACTGGGGGGGGAGGGGGGGGGGGGGGGGGGGGGGGGGGGGAGGGCCAATGTTATGATGAGATCAACTTTGGCGTACGGTAGGATTATCGTCCAACATCTGCTGCGTCGTTCAGGTCTTGAAAAAATAAAAACACATCCAAGTTGTAGCATGTAATAAAGTGTGTGCGTTCTACATGTTGGGTGCTTAATTCAAGGCTGATTTGACTAGCCTAAACATCACTTGCTCGCCCTTTCATTGGCGGAGAGAGACTCCCAGGGTGAAGGAGTTGGGTCAATTATGTTTAGGCTATCGGACTGACCGATTTGTGATTGTAATGAAACGTCGCTCAGTGGTCTTTGTGATTGCTGTATGTGGGATCATCACATAAAAACAATCCAACTTCTAGTCTTACCGGTGTGGTGAGCTCTGGAGTTGTGATGGGTGTACAGGCGCTGCTCAGCTTCACTCCACTTCCCAGGTCAAAGTCACAAATCTTCACAGGGGACACCTGGGAACAGATAAGGGGGCTTACAACTCTCATATCAGCAGTCAAACACTCCATCAAAGCCAGCTGACGGTTAGATAGTTTAATATCTTACCCGGTCGGTGTATTCACAAAGGATATTCTCCAGTTTGAGGTCTCTATGTGCAATGCCTGGATCAAAGAAAGAAGACAACGTTAAGCAACAGGCTTCCATGTATCCAGGTGATGCTCAGAGGAGTTCTTTGGGCGGCAACATACCTTTAGTGTGCAGGAAGTCCAGAGCTAGGGCTATATCCCGGACCACTCTGCTGGCCTCTAGCTCATCAAAGTGCCTCCGGTTCTGAATGTGTGTTAGAATGGAGCCTATGGGAACAATATAGTAGTAAGGTTGGAGTGCAGATATCACATGATGTATAAATGGTGGCAATAAATGTCATTACAATTTTACTAAAAAATCATAATCATTGATGCTTACCTCCACGCAGCTTCTCGAACACCAGGTAGAAGCAGGAACTATCTTCAAAGAATTGGATGAGTTCCAAGATATTCCTGAGAGGAATAAGTTGACCCAAGATTAGAGATTGTCGGTACACCTTTGAAATGAGTCACATTTTGTTAATGAGTTCTCACTTGTTTCCCTGACACTGGTAGAGTGTCTCTACTTCCCGGAAAACCCTGCTTCGACTGTGGCCCGCGCTTTTCTCGATGATCTAGGGCAAAAAGAAAGATACTTTATATACAAATCTAGCCTCTGTATTTTTATATCACAGTTATGCTATGTGATATAATGAGAAAATATATGCTATGCCATCATATTAGAAGGGTTATTGCCTTCTTTCATTTGGAGGTAAGAAAGATAAAAAGATTGTTTAACCAACTATTTAATCAAGACATTCAGAGGCAAAGATCAAAAGCACTCAAGTTACTGACCGCAAAATAGATAAATCTTTTGTAGCTCTTTCCTGTTGGATTCAAGCACCTGTTACCTTACCTTCACTGCAAACTCGTTCCCATCCTGAAGACTTATGCATCCCTGCACTTTAGCACACGCACCCTGGCCCAAAATTTCCTCAGTCAGCTTGTAGACATCTGGGAGAAAACATCAAACATTAGCCTTTTAAAATCTGACTATCACTAATCGGAGTATCACTCGAGAAGATGCGAGTATGTACCTTCAAAGCTCCCTGTGAAGCTGTCTTTTGCTCTGGTCCTCTTCTTCTTCTTTCTTTTGGCTGCTTCTGGAATGTTCAGTGGCTGGCTTTTCTCAATTTCTACAGCTCCTGGAAAATATTAGAGAAGGTTACATGCTAGACAATACAATGTAACCTTTCGCTTCAACATTGGCAAAGTAAAACATCTTGCTCCAGACCATGACCCTAGTACAAAAGCAGAAGAAAATTGTGCATTAAAAAAAACATAACACATGCTGGTTAGAACAACTTCTCTGACCGGATAAGGGTTGCTTCATGACACTTCCTCTAAAAGCCTAATTACAACACCCTCTTGTACCAAGATAAGAGATTTCACCATAGTCCTGCACATTTTAAATTGATTAAAACAAGCCCTGGGTTGATGTGGGGCTCTTTAAAACAGTAATGTGTTCATTTCAAATTATTACAAACCATAGATGGTGTGGAGTGAAAAGGTGATCTAGTGATGCTAGTGCTTGTAGTTTTTAAAAGTTGTATCATAACCATGTAACTTATGTAGTACCTCTCTCCACCGGTGTTGTCCCATTTTGTTGACTTTCCCCTTTGCGGTCAGCTTCTTGGCCCACAGCCAGGGAGCTTCTCTTTGACTGAGAGTACACCGCACCGAGCAGGGGGAGGGAGGGGAAAGTGCGAGAATAACTAGATATTAATCCTTTGAAACTGAATGAAAGGACCAGAAGAACCCCACATATAATCGCTATTGTTCACCATGCCCCGAAACACTGATTATAGTATTTGTATTTATTCAGAATCTGTAAGTAAAGCACTGCAGTGGACCTACAAAATAACCAGACAAATTAGTACCAACACTATGTGTGTTGTCACAACAGGATGGGGTAATGTTTAACAACCTAAAAAGGGATGTGTGTAAATGATCGGACCTGGGTATTCCCAGAAACTAAACAGAGTTTATGACTCAGCAGTATGGTTCCTTGAATCGTCTGTAGTAGAGAAGTATGCCTTATCAGGAAGTTACATGATTGACCCATATTGGTTTGAAAGGGCATCTGCGGTTGCATGTCTTACCTGTAGAGCGTTTTGATAGACCTGCAGGTCTGCCATCGCACTGTAAATCACCATATCTGCCAACTGCACCTTAAAGGGGGTTCAAATTATCATAAATATATGTTGACGAGGGCAAGAGACATAATGTCAAACTGTGAAGACCATGCAGGTGAGAGAAAATGAAATGGAAAACACAAACGATGTAGAGCATAGATGTTCAACTTTGTGGACAATGTAGCAAACTCCAACCACTTGCCTCGCAATATGGTTTAACATTCAATAAAAGGCGTTCAATATCGGAGATCTTTCCGGTGGAGCTCATTGGGGGAGATGGACCCCAGAACATTCATGGTCTGTCAACAATGGCACGAATGATGACTATGAATAGTTCGTATTTAGTAGTCATTGTCCCTTGTCAGCCAACCAAATTATACCAATACAACTATTTTATATAAAAACAGTTTCTAGCGCGGTTAAGGAGAGACAACCCATCTAATCGGTACACATTTGAACACAAAGAAGGCCAAGATGAAAGATGAAATGAAGCTTAATAGAGAATATTGAATTACCCGACCTACAATGGCAATATATATTGTGTATTTTTACCATAATGGGAAAGGCAAAAAAACAACAACAAATGCCTATGTACCTTAATACAATATCGATGTATAATCTCAACGATCTCATTGCAATCAAACATCAGAGCAACTCACATCCAACTAGGACAGCCTATAGCTCGGAAGTAGCTCACGTTTAATAACCATATTGTCTTCTATTTCAAGCGTTTGATAATCCTAAAGCAGGAAAGGAAAAGTAAATAACGTCAAAACGTTCACCTTGAAACTGTGTCCAAACCGGCAGAATCCTTCAGTAGAAACCGTAGCCATCTGATGCAAGAAGCCATTGCATCGAGCCAATAGGTTAGCGCTGGGTTAAATCATCCTAGCTAGCCTGTGACGCGTAGTGCGGGAAAAAAAACGGCCCCTTAGCTCCGCCCCTTTTTGGCAGTATCTGAATGCATATTGGCCGCGAACAACGTCAGTCAATAACGTCATTACATTTCGCTACGCCCCAAAACACATAAGGGGAGATTATGTGCATGACGAAACGTCCTAAGAATGCATATCAAGCAAGTTCGTGACGGAAGGAATACTGCCTACCTCATAAGCTTCCTCTTCTAGGCTATTCGGGAAGCGGCTCTCTTCAGGTTGACCTCAGAAGCCCTCCTGATAATAGATTCGGGCAGAGCTAGGCTCTGGATTCAAGTTTTATTTAGACACAACACCAATATTTACACTGTAGATATATTGACTTTATATGGAAAATAACATATGAACACAATAATGTAAATACTCTCTCTGGTACCATTGCTTTGGATCAATCAAGAGTATCAAAGAAAATAAAGCATTTAACACATTTTATATTTAACAACTAAACTAAGAAAAAAGTCCCAAAAGAAACATGCTCTATGTATAGCTTCACAGATAACTTCCAGAATGTGTTTTTTGGGGAACAGTCTGTTTGGAATGTCTATTTTTGAAGTGTTTGATTCCTCTCCAGGCTCAGGGAATGTTGAAATGTAAACTTCCAAACTGTCTCCATAGGCTGAAGTTAGTTGCATATCTTCTCTGTCATGGCTTTCTGTAGAAAGAAGGGGGAGATTCATGTGTAAGAAAGGGAAAAAAAAAAGGCATGTCAATAAAGTGCCAAATTGCTATTAACAATGACACATATGTCAGTGTTAACAACAGTCATGTTCCTGGTTTTTGCATATCCCTTATCATGCTGACGAAAGCAGTTTATCTACTAAACACTGATATTAATATTGAATGCCTCAAGTGTAATGGAAACAGTGTCAATCATTAACATAGGTTATGTCCACTGCAAACTGTAACAATTACTTCATTACACTGATTTTCATGTCCTATCACCTCCGTGACCTGACCTATTTACATGCAGTGAGTGACAGTGAATACACACTTTGTATCCACACACTGACAATGAATTAAAATACAGGTAATTACATAAAGTAAAGAGTTAAGAAATAATAAATAAATACATAAAGAGAATTATATGCCATTTGGTGGATGCAGTGATAGTGTATGCATTACATTGTCATTGCCCCAGTGGGAATCTAACCCCTAACCGGGATAAAGGGTTTGATTCCCCATCACAAGTGGGCGTTTTCCACCTAGATGTACCCTTGATAGACCAGTCTACCAGCCTACTCAGTGGACTGTAGCAAACGTTGCTCTTCTATCCATCATACATCTAGGTGGACACGCCCACTTGTGCTTTCAGAAGAGGCAGATTCTCAGAACAGCTTGTAACGGCTAATCACGGTATACTATGTCACCTTTAAGCATCTTGCCATACACTATGCATGAGCCACTACCCTATCCGGCTCCCCCGACCCCTCCACCTCCCACAGCCTCCACCCTCCACTAGTACGTCCTCCCCACCAGGCTCTCCTCACCAGTGGCTCCAGCTCTGAGTGCTCGATGAGGCTGAACTCGGATATGAAGTAGTAGTAATGTTTGTAGCATGTGTTGATGTGGGCCTCAGCCCCCATGCTGCAAATGCTGTCAAAGTGGTGGATGTACACGTGCACGAAGACACGGAACAGTCGGCTCAGCATCTTCTTGCACACCTGCTGGAAGTTCCTGGGGAAAGGAACACCTGGGGCAGGAGGATAGTGTAGGTCAGTTTGAGACATGCATTCGGTTTCATTTTTTGTGCCCCCTATTTGAATGATTCTCTTATTTTGAACAGACGCTTTTATTCAGAGATGTGATGCTTTCTCTGAGAGACATTTCATTAATGAGCAGGAATAAGGGTCGGGAATCTTGCTCAAGAGGGCCAACCGGTGGATTGGGGAGATTGCGGTTTGACCCATAAGGTTTTGGCTATGGGTCAAACTCGCTTGGAACCACAAGACTATTCTGCCTCCCCATTTCTATCCTATTTCGACCACACGATGATGATTGCTCAGTTGTGCCTTTTGTGTTAAAGTGCATTGCTGTGCACCGATTTTAAATTAAGTATTTAAGGTAGGGAGCTCTACTCTTTTATTCTGACGGTCATCTAATGGTGATGAGATAGCAATAATTCCACAACCTCATGAGGAACACTGACTATTATCTAAATGTCATGGTCATTTTACAATTAACTCCTAGTCCAACTTTCCCCATTAAGAAAAATAAATCGAGCAGGACAAAGGACCAAATTAGCATGAGTGGTACCCCATCACTGATGCAGGGTTAGGACATGCCGGCCTCCTGTTCCTCAAACACACCTACTCTGGTGGGGAAGATGTCCTCGTCGTTGATGCGCGACTCGATCCAGTCCATCAGCAGGTTCATGTACTTGAGGGCAGGCAGCTTGGTGGGCTTGCGGTAGTCCTCACCGTCCTGCCACCGGTACTCGTAGCGCAGACCGCCGGACATGGTGGGGCAGGAGCGCTCACTGCAGAACTCGCTCACCGTGCCGTAGATCAGGTTAATGCGGTTGAAGAAGTCCACCACATGCACTGCGATCCAGTCGTTGATGTTCTCGCCCTCGGGCAGCTGCACCACCTTCCTGAGGTCCAGGCCGGACTTCAGAGAGGCCTGGGCCTTCTTGTAGAGCTCAAAGCGCTGGGTTCCCGGTTCGAACCTCTTCCGAGGCCGGAATGTTTTGTCCTTGCTGAACACTTGTCCGAGACACAGGGCCATTAGGGGTCGAATGATCGTATCCAGTACCCCCCGCTTCTGCGGTGGGGCTAGACAAATAAAACCCTGTTGGTTGTGGGGAGTCAGAGTGTGGTTCCAGGTAAGCAAACTGCTGTTAAAGTTGATGTGTCAACGGAGAACAGTGGAGGTCACTCTTATTTCCCCAATGCATCTATCTGTGGAATGGAGGGAAAGTGAGGAGAGTCTTACACACTCATTAAATCCTAATTAGGCCCATCACACATCCCCAGTGTACGCAGAACATAGAGCTCCAAATGCACAATTTCAATGAATTTGTTGAGGCGTATGTTCATATATCATATAGATAGATTACAAACTGAATATATCTGGTAATTCTGTTCTGCGTTGAACGCTGGAGTAATTTGAGCACACCAGGGACTTATCTCATTGTGTGACAAGATAAGTTTCTCACTACTGGCAATCTTTACCAATTAGGTAGAGTGTTTAGATAGATAATGCAAAACGGTAGGAGAAAAAGCACATATCTTTAGCACTCAAACAGTGTTAAGGTGTTAAAAACCTGATATATGTTAGGCAATTCATTTTTAAAAAGAGAAAAAAAATCTGGCAGGTGATATATTGAAAACCAAGCTATAACGACGCTCTGCATCTGTTCTTAAGTACTTACTGCTTTTGGGGTTTAATCATGTGAACCAATAAAGGCAAATGCTGCTGAATGATATTATTTAGAAAACTAAATGTTGAAAACAGGTGTGGCTCAATAAGAAGAACTACTGCTTGATTTGAATGATGACAGGACAAAAATAATGGTGTGTTGAACTGTGGCACCGTTTGTCCTAAGGTTTCCCACGGATTGGCTTCGGTAGTTTCACACACGGGAGGGGAAGGGAAAGGTCGGAGGGGGGATGTGACGTTATGAGTACATCCGCATTTGTGTCATGTGTCCCGTACGAACCAAGACTTCCTGAGGGAGTTTTTTCAGCATATTCTGTTGACCCCAAAAAAAAAAACAAGTTTCTGCTTCACTGTGGTTATATTCATCATTCCTGGCGACCAAACATACACTAAACCCTCCGTCCACAAGAATGTCCAGAGAACCATAATGTATTTATAGGTTAAAAAACATGTGCCAAGAAAATAATCACAGGCAGGCTAAAGTTTGTTCCTCAGTTTATATAATTCTTCTGTTGTTGACTTTTCAAACCCTCTTTAGGGGGTTGTTGACTTTTCAACCCCTCTCGAGTTTCAAGTGCCACAAACTGAATAGATTTAGTATGAGAAGCAGAAGCCCGTGTGAGTAACAAATTTTTTGCATGGTAAAAGAGTAGTCCTCGCAGTGAATAGTAGCCACTAGGGGCACAGCTACGTGGTCGGGTGCAGCCGTAACGGATTCCAAAACAAAAGCGTGTGGCGTGAATAGCAAGTTTTACTTTCGTTGCAGAATCAAAATTCAAAAATCAAAACTCTCTTTAAATGTATCTAAGAGAGAACTTCTTTTTCTAAAGTAAAACTGCATAGAAGAATGCCATTAGGGGATTTTAGTTCCCTTAAGTCTGCTGGGAGTCTGTCTGTCACGCTTCATAACAAACCTAACAGCAAATCGTGCCCGATCTTGTAGGTTTCCGTAGACGGCTGACATATGATCATCACTGGAGCAGAACAATGGAGCAGCTCTTTCTGGAAACTCTTTCCCATTCCTCCAAAGTTACTGACAATCCATGCAATCTTAAATAAGCCGAAAACCTTTCGAAAAGGAGACAGACACAGAAGAAGAGATGGGGAGGAGGACAAAAAGAGATTGCAGAAAAGAAAAACAACTTCACTGTACCTGGTTTGTATCCAAGAGCGGTGGACCTGGAATGTGTTGGAGAGCTGTGGGAAGCGGGCAGAAGTCTCTCCAGTGACTTTAAATTCCCTGTGGAGAACAAGTCCAGCTCTGTCCTCTCCCTGCAGCCCCTGTCTCTTCTCCCTCACGGCCACTAGCAGACAGGGAGTCTCCCACTCAAACCCACTGCTGCTCACAACACACACAGAGGCAGGGGCACAAATGGAAAAATAAGTTGCTTGGCTTCTCTTCCTGTATGATGTCACATCCTGACTTTGTCTACTACGTCCTTTTTTATCTCTCTGTCTGTTTGAGTGTTTTTGTGTGTTTGTGTGTATTTGTGTGTGTGTGTGTGTGTGTGTGTGTGTGTGTGTGTGTGTGTGTGTGTGTGTGTGTGTGTGTGTGTGTGTGTGTGTGTGTGTGTGTGTGTGTGTGTGTGTGTGTGTGTGTGTGTGTGTGTGTTTACCTAGGACCTATAAATCAACATTGCGAGGTTCCAGATGCGTTGCTGTCCTCGTATTTTCTGTCTCTCTGTCCTCTAGGAAGATCACTAAGCAGATTGGTCCCATGCAGCATCTGCTATAGTCCTGCTTTGCAGCACACCCTGAGACAACAATTCCTGTGACTGATCGACAATTATTGTGAGGAGCACATTCAGCCCGTGGCCGTGGCTGAATGTTTGCGGTTCAAACATGTTATTTAAATTCTTAGTATTTGTTTGGGTAATAGGACTTTTTAAAAGATGTTTAAAGACATTGCCCCAATGTTAACAGAACCATTCTGTTATGCTGTGTTATAAACCATGCTGTTTATTCAAAGGCCGAGTAGAACCAGTTTATGTAGTTTTGCTCGAAGAGCACCTTTTGGGTATGAAGTCAGTTAAACTGTTATGGAGCTGTGCAGACAGGACAGGATTTAAATTTCAAAATTGAAAGCTTTTTGGGATTACATTTGAGATTAGTTTAGTGAAGCTTTGTTACAGTAGTATATCCAAGATGCATTGCATCTTGTGGCCCTAGACAGGTGAACAAACACACATGGATATACGGTGATGAAATACAGGGTTTGTGAATCCGATGCAGGCAACTGTCTACTGCTGCTGCGAATATGCAAAAATCTATTGCTATAGGACTGCATTGTTCTAACCTTTCCACTAGAGGTCATCATTATCCCTAGAATTCTTACCAGCCTATTTGAAGGGAGAGACACAATCTGTGCGCTGCAGTCACATACAACACCTACAGTTTACAAACCATGAACCGCTCTTCGACAGAAATCTTTTTGCTTATTGAAGACAACCCGTATCTATATGTGGCTGGAATATTAGCTATTAAAACCAAGTACTATTAATATTAACACCATAAGGGAAACATCTCTAACTTTCTGAATGACCCTACTTTATGCTTTGAACCCTACTGAACCAGCAGATCATGACAAAAGTCTAAACATTCACATTAATCTACATCTTAAAGAGAAAGCCCCATTTACCATTCACCCTGATTCATATCACTGACAACCATCCGTCTCTTCATGATTAGTGGCCTCCTGATGAACTCTTTGATGTGCGGTTTTTCGAAACCTGGCCAGGGAGGAATGTCACAGCACTCACAAAAGTCACACCACCTGACAAAATCATCTGCAACTGGAGCTCATAGCTCTGAGGTACCAGTGTCTAATACCAAAAGGACTTCAACAAGGGCTGTACTCCATGGGCCTTATTACTCGACCAGCGACCTTATGGTTGTAAAAGCTATCTGGGTGGGGAACTGCTGGTGTGATCCTGCTGTGGCATAGGTTCCCATGGCAACAGCATTTGCATCATCTTTATAATAAAGTAATAAAGTAAACGTTGAGGCTCATTAGGGAAATGATTACCATGCACGGAGAACCTCCATGTAAATACAGCCAGGTGTTGTGGGTGTTAACTTACCATTAATCTTACCTATTATCTTTTCAATTTTGTGCAATAATGTGGAAATAGTTAATAACAAGCAATTATAGGGCATTCAGTAGCCCTATAACCATCTCTCTCCCTCTATCTGGCTGTGTGTAGATCTCGCTCTGGGTGTGTGTGTGTGTGTGTGTGTGTGTGTGTGTGTGTGTGTGTGTGTGTGTGTGTGTGTGTGTGTGTGTGTGTGTGTGTGTGTGTGTGTGTGTGTGTGTGTGTGTGTCTTTTCGGTTACAGGACATGGTTCCTCAAGGATCCTGATCACGTGACCGGGTGTCACGTGTTAAGGATGGTCTCCAGAGTATCCGCGTGCCCCAGCAGGTGTACGGAAAACCGACAGGTTGATACGGCGATGCACTGAAAACGTGTAGGATCACGTTGGACCATGCTCTCTACCATAATAAAGTCATTAAACTCAGGTGACTAAGCTGAGGACTAAGTTGTACTTTTCTTCAAGTTAATTGTGCAACAATTGCAAGGGTGTCTTTACAACTCACACCATGTGCGTAAAAGGCCCACCTTGTTTTAAGTAAAGAGTATAATCGTGAACGGTTTGATAAAAAAAAATCAGTGAGACAGAGACCGGATAAAAGTGAAATAAGTAAGCTAATGACACACAGACAAATCGTCGGAGAAAGAAGGAAATTAAGAAAGATTAAAAGAAAGAAACCCCATGTGGCGCGTATACGGCAGGTTAGCACTTCCGTATCAGGCGCTCAGAGCAGAGTAGGTGCGTGTATGACTCCCCCTTTAGCAGCTCCATCAGTGGCTTTGGGCTGGGCCACAAAGAAAAAGATCCCTTTACAACGCCGCGTCCGCGACGAGGAAGCGGGTGGAAAGACAAGCGAGTCCCAGAAGACGCTTAAACTTACTGATTTATTTCGCCTCCTACTTTCAAGTGAGTATTAAATCTATTAACGAAGCCTACTTGTTGCGTGAATTATGATGCGTTTCGTCGTGTTTCAGCGGTAAACTGTTTAATACTTCCCGGAAGCAAGCAACTAGCGGCCCCAGATATCTGCTTGATGAGGCCGTATCAATAGTCGTTTTGTAAAGACTGTGCCCATGTGTTGCTGGCTGTCCCATTCATTCGTAGATTCGGGTTGTTTGATTGGCTTAAAGTTAGGCACAGGCACGCTTCCTCGGGCCTGAATCGGTCCGAGAGCCGCAGAATCTGCATAATTCAGTAGACTATGGCAAAGGGCGATTCTGACGTTCGTATAGGCTAGCCTGTTTTTGGAGAGCCTTTTGAATTTCTTGAACCGTTGCGCTTGTATCCAACCTCTCTCTCTTCCTAGCCTACTTGCCACCTTGAGCACCTGTGTTGCAGAGTCAAACACAGGCTACATTGACCTGGATGTGCTTTAAGGTCAATTGTTGGGAGTGAACTTTGAAACACTTTGAAACACTACAACCTTACCGCGTCATGAGTGTCCTATACCCTAGCCCGTCTCTCGACTGATTAACATTTTATTTAAATAATAGCGGCGCCGTAGCGAAGCGGATTAAACGGCTATTCGGAGAATCACATGTGCCTATCCCAATCTCGCGGTCGTGGAACTCCATATCATCAGAAAACCCTTTCAAGGTCAGGAATTCATAATGACGCAGACTCCCCCAGTGCCGTCGTTACGCTTCATCATTTGGCCTGCGTCTCCTTGCCAGCTTGTTGCGCCAATTGACGCAAGGCAGATAGAAAGGTGTTGATAGGAGGAACCGACTCGAGACTAGTCTCTTCGATTAATTCCTTTGGGGGGTCATTTAGATGTGTTTCATCATGAAGACGGGGTTTATTTTAACTTGAATGTAAATTGAAGATTGTTTGACTATTCCGCTTTCGTATGGAATATTGGATATAGCAGACAGCCCATTTACAATTATTTAAACGTTTATATAAACAACAAGCAAACAAATAGCTTTATTAAATCTCTGGCTAAATCATACAGGCACAGTGCTAAGGAGAGTTCCCCAACCAAGAAGGCCACACTATTCCAAATGCTCTTTGACCCATCTGGCTACAGGCCTGCTTGTCCAGCTGAACCCTGTCACCCCTTTGTGATTATCTGTTTGGATGTACGTTCATGTATGGGTAATGTAATGTAATGGTGTATATCTCATGGAAGGATGAAGAACATATCACCTCAATCAAACAAAGCCAGTCTCCGGTTATGTTAGAAGTTGTGTATACAAGACCCTCAGTCTTTACACATGGAAAATATATTGTGCAGGCCTCTCCTGGGGATCAATAAAGTATTCATCTATGTATCACACAGAATCAAATGACAGATGTCCCAAAAGGTTCTTACAGTTCTTACTGTAAATATACAATTACTAAAGCAAATATCCTGTAAGGATTGGTAAGAAAGTTCCAAACAACCATATGATTTAGCTACGCTCTCTTATATTCTTATCATGGTAAGGGGCTGGGTCTTGGTCAATATTCTTATCATGATATGGGGCCTCATGATGGGCCCTCGGAGATGTGGGACGGTCAAGGATTACCATTAATAGTCAAGCTCAAATCTTTGTTAAATTGGTGGTCCCTCCTTCTGTCACTGCTTATTTGTTGCAAACCATTGTGTGGTTGGAAGGCCGCATGTATAAGCGTGTAATTGGCAAACACAAACCGGACCAGCATTTCTCGATTGTCCTTAAACACACTTATTAAAATACCATTCAGGAAGCCTCCTGCTGAGTGGCCCTCTCTAGAACAACTCTGTTCCGAAACAGGAAACAAGGCGTCGCTCCGCCACCTTTTAAGTTCTAAAAAAAAAACAACCAAAAAACATCAGGCACCACTACACGGAGTACGTCACTAGCGGTAAACGCTTGCGTGGGCTGAACTGCATTCAATCACTCCCTCTTACAAGTTTGTTATCATTCTTTTCATACCGCTAAGCGGCTAGTCCTGACATCGCGACATGTCATACGATTTGAGGGCATGTCCTACAGAATTCCGACCTTTGTTCCAGTTCCACCTTCCAAGAGGATCCGAGGCGAGTGGTGTGACGAGCTGTGCACTCTTCCAACTGCTGCCGGGACTCGGCTGTTCCGCAAACGCGCCTCACAAGCAGCAATTAGTTGCATTGCTGAAAAGGTGCACAGGCTTAAATTAAAAGGACGTTCGGCAGGTTTCTGTGTTGGTTGCTTTGTGTGAACAATGGCAGGTAGCCGTTGAACCCCCCCATCCTCCCCCACCCTATCCTACACCACCCTACTGTCATTGAAACCTAGAGGTGCAGGGGGAGGTGCGGGTGGGGGGGGGGGCGCCACTATACATTAACATTCCAGTGGAGGACAAACTCTGTTACTTTTTGTCAGATGTTTTCTATGTTTCTCTCTCTCTTTTTTTTCTCTGTGATGTTTGCCTGTAGTTTTAGTGTTTAACCGGTTGTCTTTTCGGGTAGCATTGCCGTGGAGTTGAATGCGGATTTGTGATATCTAATTGCACATTTTCAAACATGAATCGATCATGATTTGACATAAGGAGGGGGGGGTTGCTCAGTTTACTCTTTTTCTGTAACAAATGTAGTTTGTCGATACCTGGTAATCCTTTGTATATCTTGGGTTTCCATTAGGCGTCGACGTTACACATCTTTCTTTACCATCAACAGTGGGCCTTCCTTTGTCAGGAGTCACCGAGAGCAGACGTCCTACATCTCGCTTGTTGTCGCCACAGGCTGACAGATCCACTAAATGAATAACTCTTTATCTGGTGAGCCATGACGCTTGTGTGATCGGAATGTGGCTTGATAGTTCGGGACGCTTGTACTCCTCTGTCCTATCGCCGACTCGCGGCCGACATTGATTTCCTTGGCCCATGTTCATCGAGTAAATTGTGTGTGTACTGCCCGCTCCTTCCGGACGGGAGTTTACTTGGTGTGCACTGTTCAACTGTGTATGCATTGGGTAGGCCCAACACAAAGTTAATGGTCTTAATACATTAGCTATGCAGCATTCGTTTGAGGCAGGCATGTATCCCTGAGGCCCAGTTCTAAATCCTGTTGAGAAATGTGTATTGTCCTCGTTACACCTGTCGATTGGGCGCTCAGCCAAAATGTCTCAATGTTCTACATTCTAAGATGCAGGAACTCTCTGTTCTAAGTACCACTTATGACTGCTCAATAGATTTTTACATTCCGGCCCTCCTCAACGGCAGTTGACCTAACCATTGGATTTGGCATGACCACATCATGTGTGTGTTTGGACAACGTGGACGACAAATCGCTGAAGTGTGATTTCCTAATCTCTGACTTGATGGAAGACCGTTGGCTAGCAGTATAAACAATCGTTCATGCCCTCGCTGGCCTCGTTGGGTGTCCTTGAGGAGTGTGGGGGCAATGAGGGTACATTATCATATCGTTTCATCTCCCCGCCTGAGAGTTATGAGTTGCTTGTCGAACCTGCCGTTTCAGCTGTCAATCATAGTATATCTAGGAACTAGTGACTAATGACAGTTGACGCCTGGTCCTTATTACCTATCTACGACTATCCCCGTGGCTTTTTATTATTAAAGTTAACTTGAGCACGCATGCCCCCTAGGCCTGAGATGATCAGATGGACGTGGTGTTAATTTTGTTTCACCCAAGGTGTCTTTTTTGCTTCTTAGGCAAAGAAGATGCCAGGGCAGTATGTAGGAAACCCATCATTTGAATTACAGCAAAGGACTTTGAATCCATGCTTTGAATAAATCCTTTGAGTAGCCTTTGTTCAACAGTAGGCTAATTATCATTTGAATTACAGCAAAGGACTTTGAATCCATGCTTTGAATAAATCCTTCGAGTAGCCTTTGTTCAACAGTAGGCTAATTTAACATTTAAATTAGTGCAACTGGTTCACGTGTTGTGTGTGGTTCAGCAAACCAGGGTAAGGTGTCTCATGTTGGGTGTGTCTGCGAGGGGAAGTGAGTTGTTCCAGTTTTGGAAAATCTGCCGTAGTTCTGCATAGAAATACTGTCTTTGACGGTTCATCTGCCAGTACAGAAAGACCTATATGATGCTTTCTTTATGTAGCTACTACTGGCATTACAAAGCTTCTCGCCTACTCTGAGGATTGGTTGACATAAGCCACATTATTCTTAATAAAAGTGTATTTGTGATGCAGTCCACAAACTCTGTTGCAACTTCTCGTTTATTCAGCAGAACTTAAGTGAACTTTAGCGCATCTCTATACATTGCCTCAGCGAGAGCAATGAAGGGTTGGGAAACACTTAGGCGCGATATCTCAACAATTCGGTGAGGAGTAGAAATCCACCCCCTCCCCGCCAACCACATGGACATTACTACTTTTGAAGCATGGAAATACTTGGATATTGAGTCGATTGTACTTTGTAAACAAATGTTGTCTTTGCTCTCTGGGTGTTGGCGTGGCAGCTAGCCGCTAGTGTCGTAACAATGCCCCCTTCATGGTAACCGTATCCCGGCAGCGTGTTTGTGAATAATATTATCAGCCTGCCCCGCTCTGAAACCCACAGGCTAGCTCATGTTGAGGTGCCTTTGGTCTTTCTTTTTAGGTGTGCTTGTCTGTGTTCTTCACCTTCAACAATTTTCTTTTTTTTGTTATGTCTTTTCCATTGGTGGATAGAAATCGGGGACATGGCTCTCATTGCTCTCTCTCGTTCTGTTGCTCCACCCATTCTCTCTCTCTCTCTCTCTCTCTCTCTCTCTCTCTCTCTCTCTCTCTCTCTCTCTCTCTCTCTCTCTCTCTCTCTCTCTCTTCTCTCTCTCTCTCTCTCTCTCTCTCTCTCTCTCTCTCTCTCTCTCTCTCTCTCTCTCTCTCTCTCTCTCTCTCTCTCTCTCTCTCTCTCTCTCTCTCTCTCTCTGAGCTAGTTATTCATCCGCCGTGTGAGTCAGGGAGGGCGGAGAATCTGAGGAGTGCAGTACCAGTCACACTTGATCACTTTTTTTCCCCTTCTCTCTCTTGCTCGCTCTCTTTCTCTCTCTCTGCCCTTCTGTGTTGGCTGCTGTCTGTGTCCGCTGCTGCTACTGCTCTGGTCTTCTTCAGCTGCTGCTTTGTTTTTCACTTCCCTGTCCTACTGGGTAGACTCCGCCACCTGGGGGACCTTGCCTTGAAGACTTCACACTCTCACTGAGGTACGCTTGTTTTGGTGTACTAATCCCCAAAGGGGGGTTAACGTCATTTTCCTCGATACAACCAACCTAACTTGAGTGGCCCGCCGGCACTTGTTCCTTTGGGTTGGATGTGACTCGGTTGATTTGCCAGCACAGGTTTGGTTATTTCCAACTTCTCTGTTCTCTGTATCTGTTCCCCAGGAAGCAGTAGTGTTCGTTATGACTGTCGGGCTTACATTTAAGTTTAGTTTGAGGGCATTTAGCGGATGCTGTTATCCAAAGCGACTTACAATAAGTATGTTTGTCAGTACAGTACAGATCATCATCGAAACGAGTGCCAAGCATTTACAATTGCTAGGTTAGACACAGTGCAATTGCTTGCACTGTGTTTTAAGGAACAGTTTGAAAAACAAGGGAACAGATGCTTCACTATGTGTTCGATAACGGCTGCACCCGGTTGGTTATCAATTTATTAATTTATTACGGGGTCTGTCGTCTCCCTGCCTCTTTACCTATGGTTCATCATTAACTCCTACATCGTGTTTCTTCTGTACCCATGATTCATTGACAAGAATGGACATTCATTGCTGCCTATGACAAATGACTTCCCCCTCCATTCTAGCCGTACCTACCAAGCCTTGAGGTTGTAGTAGAAGTCAAAGCAACCACCCCGTGTGGTTGTCATGGTAGCCCATAGTTCAACGGATAGGGGTGTACGCAAGGTGTTGGCCCAGCTCAGATTGTGTTTACATTCCCCTTGATATCATGTACCTTTTGAGCAAAGCACAAATCTACGCACTTCTAGCATTATTAAGATAGGTTAAGTGCTCCTTTACTGTACAATTGTGTGGTGGTTGTGTTTTTAGATGATTGTTTGTCAGTTGAAGTATGTTGAACGTTGTTTTGCTACAGTAGCATTAAAACAGTCTTTGTCGTTGAACTGAATATCGTTCAATGTCAACTGTTTCAATCAACTATAATTAGGGAATGTTTTACCACTTTGTAGGAAACTGCCTGTTAGCCAGTTTTAGTCCGGTGACCAGTTATAAACCTGTTAGTAGACTGGCCAGATGACAGACAATGGGTACAATTGTAACTGACCTTAACTGCAGATAGTTCTTGGGTTACAAGATGGGGGATTGTGCAGTGAACTGTGAGGGGACAGTGTTCAGTCCATTCGTACGGTCCTGTCCGTACACTGGACCTAAACGGCCACGCCATATTCATTCATGCATTGGGAGATCGTCTTTGGGATGGATTCTCTCTGGTCCCAAGGCTAACCCTCTGACTACCACATTCCCTCACTGTGGAATAAAATGGCATGAATCTTGAAAACCTGTGGGTGCCCAAAATGCCTGACGATTTGAAGACTTACAAATGTTCTGGTCACAACCGAGGTGTAAAGGTGTTACAGGCTGTGTAAAAATATAACAATCAGTCTTTGAGTAAGTAGAGGTAAAGTAGGCCGACTTTAATCATCAGTCATATGGTGAATCTGGAACAGTCCTGAAGCTCAAGCTGACTCAAGGCTGGAATATACAATTTGAAGATCAAATATTTTCACTATATATCAAATCCATCACGGATTTCAAACAAGATGAATGCATGAGAATGAGAATTTGACCGTACAACTAGAAAAAGATTGGCGTTCTTTGTAGGGTCCAACTCGATGTGTGTGTGGGCACCACCACACACCCAAGGGTGCCCATGTGGTAATGTAAGGTGTAGCCGTACTGTCTAAGAGTCTTATGTTTGTACCTGGTTGTGGATAAAGGGCGGCCTTCTCTCAAGCTCCACCATGCCAATGTACTGTATTGAGGAGTGATCACTTCTGCTGCTGAGGCAAAGGAGGGCGGCACAATATCCATGACCTTTAGCCCAGTTGATGGGCGGTAATGGTGTAAAAGATGCCTCCTGTACGCGTCTCGATTATAGCATAGCTTTGGAAGGTGGGCCCTGGAATTTTTTGAAGCGAGGTATCTCCTGTGGTGACATCTCTCTGAGATATGGTTAAAACAAAAAAATGTGTTCTTATCAATTAGTAGGAATTTGCATGACACGTTTGGTCATTCCAAGGCGTGTTGAGTATCAGTCTCCGGGTTTGTCGCTTGAAACCCACCCTCCAGGTTTGTGTTCTGCAAACCAAAGATAGCAATCACTCGACAGTGTGCGTGCTCTTGATTTATGTCTGATTAATGACGTTTTAGTTTCTTTGGCCTTAAGTTTGATCTCCTACGTCACGTGCAGTTGGCCAAGTTAAACTGACATGGCCTCAGCGAGCATTCCGAAAGATAAGAAGTTGTCTGGCTCCAAACGCTCCGCAAAAGATAATTTGGGTCACTTTTCCAAGGTCATTTTAGAATACGATTACAAAAGTGTTTTGTTTTGGCGTAAATCTGGCGTTTCACATGCTCCAGGATTTGTTTTTAAAGTGCGTCTGCTGTGGGAAGGCCGTTTGTCCTTGCTGCAGGATCAGCCCAGTGGGTGAGTTAGTTGCAGGGCAACTCCCCTCCCAAGTCATGCCATATCAGATGAGCAGCCCAGGCTGCACTGGGTGTCCTGGTGTTTTGTAAGAATCCTTTGTTAACTGGGCCCCGAGTTTTCCTGCCCTCAGTTCATTTCTACCCTTAATTACATTTTGGGCAATCAGCTGGTGAGCTGAAAAACTCATTCATTGAAGTCATTCATTGGTTGCTCATCAGTAGTCAAAATGGTGTTTCCAGCTGTGAATGTTTAAAAAAAAATTGCGTTCCCTGAAATGTGCGAAGTAATGAAGGTTACCCCTTTTCCTCTGGAGTAATCGTATCCTGTTCAATACTTTGGGCCTAATGCGATCACATTGCTCTCATTTAAATTGCAAATAGAAACGTGACTGGTGAACTATGCCACACATCTTTTTTTGGTATTATATTTTGGACTTTGCCATGGCCTTGCCATGGCCTTGCCATGGCCTGTCACCATTGGCAAGTGTGTACCTATTTTCAATGCCACGATGAACGGGACAGGCTTTCGGAAAATGTTTCTTTGCTCGGGTTTTTTGTTTTGTCTGAAACTAGGAATAAGACCCACACTGTCTTCTGCCACAGGTCATTGTCTTCCAAAACAAGAACACTAAGATGCTGCAGGAGATGGGCTCCCACGCTATGGATATCTACAACTACCTCCTGAGTGGGATCGGTGGGTCGATTTTAATGTTCCTTTCTCTGTATACCACCATGGACGGTGTTTGAATGGTGCTTTATAAATTGACTTGCCTTGAAAACCTATTGTTGGTATCGGTTGGCCTTTGATGTCTTCCTTCATCTGATCTGATCATTTATTGTTTCCTTTTCAGATCCACGCATGACAATGTATCCGCTGATGCAGACGCCGGTGGCGATGTCTGCCATCCTGCTTTGCTACCTATTCTTTGTACTGTACCTCGGACCTCGCGTCATGGCGAACCGCAAGCCCCTGCAGCTGAAGGAAGCCATGATCACCTACAACTTTGCCCTCGTGGCACTGTCAATATTTATCGTCCATGAGGTCAGTATCCCAGGATTTTAAAACGTGTTAATTGGGCTGGAAAATCTAGCTCATAAAAGGGTTTTGGATAAGGGTGAGGAATCCCTCACTTCCTCAATGAAAATAATAGTAATAATATGGCAAACCCTGAACATTTACAGTAAATGAGTCTATGCTTGGGGTTTATGACAGGGTGCGGGCTGTGTGTTTTGACCTTGCCGTCACCGAACACTCTGTATTGGAATGCATACATTCTTTAGTGACGCTAAATGGAGTGACTCAAAGGGTTTCCGTTGTAGTTCCTGATGTCCGGCTGGCTGAGCACCTACACCTGGCGTTGTGATCCCGTCGACACCTCCGACAGTCCTGAAGCGACAAGGGTATGCCAACCCCCCGCCCCCACCCCACACCCCCCCAACAGAAAAAGCTCTTCAGCAATATGGGTTGTGTGTGGTTCAGACATAGTAAAGTGTGTCCACTCTCTTCACCAGATGGTTAGGGTGGCCTGGCTTTTCTGGTTCTCCAAAATCATTGAACTCATGGACACGGTGAGTCAGGCTAGGAAGCTCAATGGAGTCACGGCTTGAAATCAGGGCCAGGCCTCTTGGTTTGAGGAACTCCCAATTCCAATCTAACCTCAACCCTCTTTGTGGCGCAGATCTTCTTTGTGCTGAGGAAGAAAGACGGCCAGATCACGTTCCTTCACATCTTCCACCACTCGTTCATGCCCTGGACCTGGTGGTGGGGAGTGGCCTACGCCCCAGGTAGGGTGGCTGTTCACGTGCACTACTCCGTGCATCGAATGGGGGCGGGGCGGGGGCGGGGGGGGGAGTTGGGGGGGCGGGGCATGGGTTGGGATTATGGTAACCCCATGTTGTTGTCTCACCCCTGCAGGTGGAATGGGCTCCTTCCACGCCATGATCAACTGCTCCGTCCACATCGTCATGTACTTCTACTACGGCCTCTCCGCGGCCGGCCCTCGCTTCCAGAAGTTCCTCTGGTGGAAGAAGTACATGACCGCCATTCAGCTGGTACGTTCAGCGCAAACTCAAAATCAAAGTTTCTGTTTTCTTCTCATTTTTTTTTCATACCATGGATGGTTGTGAATTTGTTTTTTTGCGGTGCCACAGGTCCAGTTTGTGCTGGTCTCCCTCCACGCTACACAGTACTACTTCTTGGACACCTGTGACTACCAGTTCCCCATGGTCATTCACCTCATCTGGGTGTACGGCACCTTCTTCTTCGTCCTCTTCTCCAACTTCTGGATCCAGGCATACGTTAAGGGCAAGCGGTTGCCCAAGCAAGACTTGAAGCAAAGCCTCAACGGTGGCCACGCCCACACCAACGGCAAGCACAGTGAGAACGGCGCCAGCAACGGCCACGCCATTAGCAAGAAAAGCGACTCTTCCCAAAATGAGAACGGCAGCTCCATCCTCAGCAAAATGAAGAAGGCCTAGGGGTCTCTAAGAGTGAAACCGCCAAGATGAATGACTGTGTGAGCCCACACAAACCACCAATGGATTCCAAAGAATATTTTGGTTGTGTTTCTTGTCTAGCGTTGCTTTTTTGTGTCTTGCCTTTTTAATTGACAAAAAGACAACTTTGATTGGGAGAAAATGTCTGTTCTTTGTTTTGTCTTTCTATGCGTTCCCCTCACTGATGTTGCCAATGTCTTCACAGTTCAGTATCACCAGAGTCCCATTCCAATGTAATTTCGCAGCCCACGGTCATTGATCCACTCACCCCGAACTGCTAACCCTCCTTAAAACCCTGTGGATGGATTGTTGTACAGTTTATATGGAACTCGGACTTTGCATATTGTAAATATATTTGCCACACACAAGCTAATTACATTGGTATGCTTTGAATGTTCTAAGGTTTGTTCATATATTTTCCAATCCAACCAATTTCAATAATAGCATTTTATATTACCAATGCCTGTTTAGTTTAATATTTCCAGGTCCTGGAAAAGAGAAAGTCTTTTTTTTTGTGTGGAATAAACTTTTACAAGTACATCTTTGGGGTTGAAATGCTTTGCAGGGAACATTTGTATTTTTCTACTGCTGGTGATTTTAAGCGGCCAGCGTCCCAGTTGGGTACCAACTTGACATGAATGTAAACCCCTCTGCCATCCCAACTATGTAGAGCCCGTAGGAAGTAAACAAGGAAGCTATTCTGCATTGTTAGAGGCTTCATCAGTAGAGTTGCAGAGCAAGCATCCTTTAGAGTAGCAGAACTCCCACCCCTCTCTGTGTTCGGCCGGGGAGCCACGGGGTTTGTCTTCGTCGAGAACAAGGCTATCGGGTGTCGCGATCATTTCTTGTTTAGTATTATGAGGCATTGAGTTAAAGGCAGGATTGTGTGTGTATTGACAATGGAAAAGATAACAAGTCCATCTGTTGAGTGAAAATATTTGAAAAACAGTCTATTAATCTGTCCACGGCCCTATAGTCTGCAGATGTAAGGCATTAATAACTTACTTGGAAAGGCAAATGAAATGACAAAGTAAATGCCAAAGCTCAAACCATACAATTCTTTCAACATAAAAGCCTAATTTTTACTACTATGAAGGATACATACATGTGCAGCCTGTATGTGTGTGATGAAAAGGATGCCTCTTGATTAAAGTGTCTACTGAAGCTTTGCCTAGAATCCTGTTTTCTCTATCCCTACAGGGAAATGTTAGATTAAATACTCATACACCCCAGACATTACAACACAAAATCATATAAAAATTATGTATATATCCTCCAGCTTACCAGCAATCAGTGAATTTGTGAGTAGATTGCTGATCAATGAAATGACTCATTCGATATCATTTACGTTTGGCCACTTTGCGTTTAATGAGCAATCAATAATTCAAATGCATCCAATATGAAAACAGTCTACAGGCATTCACTGCGAGTGCAATCGCACGACTACGGAGTCCTAAGTTATGCTACTTCATGTCATTCGCTTATCTCGTTGATTTAGTTTAAGGTTGAGGGGCTGAATCCAGCTCCCACTTCGAAGGCATTCTCAAAATATCGGGTTGAACATGGGACGATGAATGCGACGTGAATGTATGCAACGACTAAAGTCCCTGCTGCAGCAGCAGCGTAGTATTGCTCTGGCCCAATCGTAGGTCTTCAATTTTGCACAGATTGTCTGCTCAGCGATGCTGTAGAGAGGTCTGGGTCGGGGGTCTCTGGTCCCCGTGGAGCAGATCTTCCGCCCTTTCAACGAGCGAACGGCGCAACGGCGAGCCGCTTAGACGCCATCGGCGAGAGCCTTGAGATGGAAGGATGGAGGTCGGAGGTCAAGGATGGAGGTGAACGTGGAGGAAAGGTCAAGAAGGATAGAACCCCCCGCTACCAGCCAGAGCGCGGGCGCACACACACCACGCCGCACCGTGCCACACTGTCAGAGATCTAGGTGATGTTCTCCAGGATGTAGAACACAAACTCGATGACGACGGGGTGGTCCCCGCTGCGGTGTCGCCTGCTGTGCACCACAGGGATCAGCATGGCTTCCAGGGCGTTGAGGTAGGGCGCCGGCAGGGGCTGGCCGTTGCTCCCGGCAACAAAACCAACCTCAAGAGAAAGAAAACATGCCATTGTTTCAGCGGCGTGAGGGGGAGCTGGGAAACTCCCCCTCACGCAACACACCGCTTGAAGTTTGTAGGCCTGCCGCTACTTGATAAATATCGCAGAAGCAAAAAAAAACGAAACAACAATGAGTGTAAGTTGTCTTGTGTTTTATGAAACGCAGCCTCTGATCCTCTGCTCACCTCTTGGGAGTCGAAGGTGACGCGGAGCCCCAATTTGGCCATCCCGTCCTCCTTGAGCAGCTTCAGGTGCGGGCAAAGCGCCAGGCAGAAGGCGCGGGCGATCCGCTCCGTGAGCCGGCTGTGCTCGGCAGAGTCACCCAGACCGCCCTTTGGATCGGCGTCTCTTTGGAGAAAGAATACCTAAAGACACAATTGGGAATATACAGATATACCACTGGCTCTGTCGACACAAAGACAAAACACACGACATACTCCGTTCCGATTTTTCCCCCCCCCCCATATATCCATTGGCCCACCTCAGTCCAGCGAATGATCTTTCCGTTCTCTTTGTACTCAGACTTCTGGAACATCTTCATGCTGCTGACGGACTCCATGGATTTACCATCAATGGGGCTAATTACTCTTGGAAACAGAAGCATGGTGCGGTTTTTAATGCAACGTTCTTGGTTAATAATGCCCCTTCTAACAACGCCCAGATCAACAACAACAACACCACCATTCATCAGCATTAGAATAATAATCGCAGGCCTGTGTTTTGCGCACGCCTTCTCTCTTGTGTAATATGGGGCTATTGTCCTCCTTGGCTAGGGCACTCCCTTCCATTGTGTTCTCTCCCTGTCATAAGCGTCCTCCTCACAGGGCAGCTTCTCTCTCTGAGCACCACTTCAAAAAGGTGAGACTCTCTCTCTCTCTCTCTCTCTGCTCTCCCTCACCCCTTGTTCACCACGCACTTCTCCTCCAGCCAGTCGACCCGAACGTGCTCCTGGGTGTCAGACTGGTCCTCCAGCCCGCAGGTGACGGTGTAATCTTTCATCTCTCGTAGCGCCCGGCGAAGGTTTGCCATGGTTTCCACGGTGATCTGCACCATCAGCCCGTCTGTAGGACGGGGGGGTTGGGGTGTGGGGAAGGGATAGCAGTACAGGAGGAACACACACACAAACACAAAACAGAGGGACAAACTCGCACTCACACATGCACATGACACGTACACATGCCTACACAAGCGGTTAGTTATGAATGTATGCAGGCACACACACAAAGACACTCACACACACGCACACGCAGGCACACACAGGTCCAGGTCTTCTAAATGAAGCTTAACGAAGGGTTGTTTACATTAAACACATAAAGTAGGCATGAACATTCTAGAACTAGAGTTATCATGTCAGGGGTCACATGGGTTCGCTCTAGGGGCTGGAGGGACTAGTACAGAGCAGCTCGTCCTACCTTCCACTATGCTGGACTTTGCCAGGTATCCTGCAGATCCTTTCAGTGCACTACTGAATACAAAGAAGCAGGACCCTGTGACTGAATCAAACAAATAAAAAACATACTTAACCACCGGTGAACATACCGTTAAGTACCACTCTTGCTACACTACCACTAGGGAACACAGAGTGCTCCCCCTAGTGGTATACCAGGGTTAATGCAATGCTCTTTTAACGTCATGACATTCGTCATGGTAAATATGGCACGTTAGGATTAGATCACTTGGCCTTCTACTCATGCCAAAAAAGTTTCTCCCTTCTTTAAAGATGACTAACCACTACCTGTGCCCTAACGACACGATGCATCTTAACGCTGGATGAAGGCGTAAAGGTAGGTGAGGTTGGATAGCGTAACCTGTTTGAAATGCCATAGCCCTTGGTCATCTATTAGGGAGTTGAAATGCACTGTGAAAATATCCATTTTCAGTTGAGCCAATATAGATTTAAGACCACTCCCGGCTAACTCCTTTATTTCTCTAAGATTGAAATGTTTACTGACTGGTTTATTTGTCAATGATAGTTGGCAAGGGATAGGTCATATAGTCACTTGGCAGGTCATACATTAAAATGCTTTTATGGACCTGCATGACAAATGTAAAGAAAAAGAGAGAAAACATTTTTTTTAGAAAGATATGGACCGTATACAACACGACGCATCAAACACACAGCATCAGTAAACAAGTGTAGGGACTTGAGGAGTTTGAGTGAGTGCATTGTAGATTTTTAGTATCACTTTATGTATAAGGAGCAGTATGTGCTGCAGCTGCAGACAGGGGTTGGTCAATTGTTACAATCCTGCGATGGATGCTGTCAATGAGGATGTGCATCTGCTCACTGTGTAGCGTCTGGTTGAGTAGAATGTGAGAGCCTGATGACGAAGGTGCTGAGTGAAGTAATGCTGCATTTAAGAGTGATCATGTTTCGCCAGCATAACAGGTTGTACTTTGTGAGAACGTTGCATTGGTAATAGCTACAGGGCTTTCCTGTCCAGTGTCCATACTGTTTGTTTATATAGGGAGACTGCTGGCTCGAGTGTAGCTCAGTTGGCCTGTCCGCTCCCCTGCTTGTTATACAGCATGTGATGTGTGCGAGAATCATGGCGTCTATAAACTTTGTGGCAACACTGTTGTACATCTGATATCTTGGACAGCGGAACTTGTAACCATTTCATTTTTCGAAGCATACCACTTTTTTTTTCTGATGATAGTTTTGAGTTCAGCGATATACAAAAGGTATCTAAACTTCTTATCACTTTAGATATTGGAGCGTTCGGTCATTCGCCCTAGGCAGCACCCTGGCTCATGGATGCACGGTCTGTCTGGAGTCTGGATTCAGCCTCACTTGACCGTGAAACCGGTATAGCTGCACCCCCAAACCTGTGCAGACCACTTATGTAAAGGCTGAACAAGATGGGTCGAAGTACAATCCCTGAGGGACACCGGATAGGGAGTTCCCCTCTGGATCGTACCTTACCGCACCTTTTACAGCACCTTTGCTTCTTCAGACGATGGCCAGGTTTCTCTGGGTTACCTGGCCGTCCGTGGACTGAGGGTGGGGGTTGGAGGTTGGGGCTTTGAGGGATGCTCACCTTTGCGTGGCTGGTTGTGGATGCTGATGGCCTGGGTCTGGTACTGGCCGTCCTCCCCCTGCACACAGATGAGGTGGGAGTCGGCGGCTTCGTTGAAGCACGCTCCCATCGCCAGGACGTGCTCGTTAGACTTGTTTAACACCTTCATCAGCTGAGAGAGAGAAGATGGGGGGGGGGGGGGCGACAGGGAAAAGGTTGGCTGGCCGGGATAGTTGACGAGGAATTCCAAACCTTAAACAATCTCACCTTAAGTTTATAAAAAAAATTGCCTATGACCACATTTTTAGGTATGAATTTAGTCATGAAACGCTTGCTCAGGTCTTCTATTCACGTACATCTGCTTCCGCACACGTCACGTCTACCCAATCAATGCTCCAGTGATCAGCGGAGGTTCGCTGGTGGCTACGACTCATTCAGCCACCATCAATCAGCATTCGTATTCACAAGTCCTCCACGTGACCTTTCAACCCTTTTAGACAAATTGTTTTTAATCAAAAATGTGTCAATCTGATGTCCATCACTTTGGCCCAAGTGCGGGGAAACCCCTGCTGTAGCTAAGTGTTAAAGTGCATTAGCAGTAGTGATGTGGCCGTGGGGCTCCCTACTTCATTATGGCTGTCCTTTGGTATCTTGATGCAGGTCTTCTGGGCCTCCAGATCCACAGTAAGGCCCGGCACTACGGGTAGACTGTAGCGGTAGTTCCTGAAATCCTATCAGAGCAAATGGGAATGTACCACTGGATCAATAAATCTATGGCATCCCCCTGCACTCGCTGATTACTCTGATGGATGGCATCCACTTACCACCAGCAGCCTCATTATGGTGTGACCCGTCTCGCCGAACAACGCCTTCCTGAAGCGCACGTTGTACAGAGGGCAGGGGTAAACTGGAACCACGAGGAGAGAAGGACAGAAGGACGGATGAACAGAGGGTAGGGGTAAACTTAGATCACAAGGAGAGAAGGACAGAAGGACAGTTGTACAGCGTGCAGGGCTAAACTGAGACCACCAGTAGAGAAGGACAGATGTACAGAGGGTAGGGGTAAACTGAGACCACCAGTAGAGAAGAACAAAGATGAGGAACTATGTTCTGCTGAAGCTTTCTCCCTCCTCTTTCTTTGTTCTCACACATTTTTATTTGTAATATGCAACCAGTGTTTGCATATCGTATTTCACAGACTAAAACGCAAACAGACACACACACACACACACACACACACACACACACACACACACACACACACACACACACACACACACACACACACACACACACACACACACACACACACACACACATACACACACACACACACACACACACAAACACACACCTACAGTCAGCAGTAATGCTTTCTCACACTGATCTGATCAGAGTGTTAAGTGACAACAGGTCAAGTCAAAGACCCACACGCACACACACACACACACACACACACACACACACACACACACACACACACACACACACACACACACACACACACACACACACACACACACACACACACACAAATGGGCTGGCTTACAGCGGTACTCGGCGCCCAGTCGGAGCATGAGACGCAAGGGGAAGGCTTTGGCCCAGGCCAGCTCCGCTTGGTGGACGAGCAAGGCAAAGAGGTAGGGCTGGTTGGGCAGAGGCAGGCCCTGCAGCGACTGCAGGGTGGCGCCCACGTACAGGAAGCCTGCGTGCTCCTCGGTGCCCAGGAAGTTGCCGCGGAGCAGCGAGAGGGACATGTGCTTCACCACCTTCCCTGGGGACACCGGGGGGGGACAGGGAGGGTGTGACAGGGGTGTTGGCGGGATTGGTTCAGTTGATGTTAAGGGATGAATTCATTAAAACCTTAAGAGGTGAGATATTATACCAGCAGGTGTGAGTGTGATTGGCCATCACAAGCCGTGAAAATCTGCCTCTTCTGAAATCAGGCTGGCTGTGTTTCCGCCTAGATGTGTGCTGGATAGATGAGTCTACCAGCCCACCTAGGGGACTGTAGCAAACGATCATCTCACGCTCATCTATTCGTCATTTAGGTGGACACGCCCACTTGTGATGTCAGACGAGGCAGATTTCCAAACGGCTTGTAACGGCTAATAACACTGGTCACACAACCCTGGTTGTATAATATGTCACCTTTAATACCTTTAGATGGGTGAGATAATCAGAAAGGAATATGCTGAATATGGTATATCAAATTGAATAAAACATTGCAGTTATGAGAGTGGTTGTGCATCTCACCTGTTAGGGCGTCTCTGTACAGCTGGATAAAGTGTCTGAAAATGTCTTTGGGAAAGCTCTTCTCCTCCGGCAGGCACTGGAGCAGCACCACCACCTCCGCCTGGCCCAGGGCATGCATGCCCTTGGAGGTCACGCACCAACACTTCCTATTTACATCTGCACACAATCACCACATAGCCCGGTATTGAATATGGTTGGGTGGGTACTTTTATTTTGAAGCGCGACTAGCAAATCTGATATTTTCAAAATAAAATGCCTTAAAGGGAACATATTATGAAAAGAACACTTTTCCTTGGATTTGGGGTGTTGTTTTGGGTCTCTGGTGCTCCCACACGCATACAAACATTGAAAAAAGTCTGTACATGATTTTTTGAGTAAGATATGCATTTCTGAAAGTACCCCACCTACAGTTACCAAACGAGTGAGTCAATTTCGGCGCCCCCTCCTACGTAGGAAGGGGGCACACTTGAATATTACCTCCCACTTCCCCACTCCCCTCCAATCAGAGCATAGCTAAGATTTTGTAGACCAGTGGACGAGCAGCTCCGGCGGCAGCACAGCAGCTCAGCTGCCGAAGCTTTGGCGGGGGTAGCTCTGTGGCATGCCGGCAGCCGCCGGAATGCCTGTCGCCAAAAAAAAACTGCCGCAAAAAAAACTGTCGCCAAAGCTTTCCGGCTTCTCCGGCGGGGGTCCTCCGGTAGCTGAACTGCCGCCGAAGCTGGCAGTTCCGGCAGCTCCGGCGCGGGGAGCTCCCGGAGTACAATCCTTTTCTCCTCCATGTCGCGGTTCATGGACTTCAGAGAGTCACGGCCAAGGTTCCTTTCCCCCAATTCTTCTCAACCATGGCCGAGATATCCCCCACTACGAATCTTTACTTGTTGTGGAAGTACCAGGGACGTCTGACGCAGTCTTTATGATTCATAATGTCATCCGAGGCGCACATATACACCAGAAACAGCACATTCTGAAGGGACTGAAACAGAGGGGAATAGCGGTAGGCGAGATTTTTTTCTCCTAAAAGCTATTTCCAGCAAACAGCTTCAAAAACCCGTTTTCTGGAACTCAAGTACTATGTTTACTTGTTGGGAAAACACCATAATATGTCTCCTTTAAAGGAGACATATTATACCACCAGGTGTGAGTGTGATTAGCCTTACAAGTGTGATCTGCCCCATCTATCCAACACAGATCTAAGTTGACACGCCCACTAGTGATGTCATATGGGGCAGATTTTCGAAACGGCTTGTAAGGCTAATCACACTCACACCTGGTGGTATAATATGTCTCCATTAAATAATTTTTGCCCTTGTTTTAAGAAAAAAGAAACAGCATTCTGCATGTATTCAAATATACTGCAGATGGAAGTACAGGTAGAAAGGATAAACAAACGGTATGACCTACAGTTGACCATCTTGACCATGGCTAGCAGGTTGGCGTTGAGGACAAACACCAGAGGTTTGGGCCGGCCGTTCTCCAGCTCCTGAATCAGCAGCATCTCAGAGGGTCTCTCCTCCACAGTGTAATCTGAAAGAGGCATGTGTCATAGAAACACACTCACATATACATAGATACGTTATAACACAGTATGCATTGATCTCACTTCCCCAATACAACAAAAGAGTCTGTCACCAATGCGGGTAATGTAACAAAACTAGTCAGATAGTATTTAAATGGAAACCCTTTCATATAAATAAATCGAAAGGGATGAAATGTAAACCCTGGTATAATGCGGGGATGGGCACCGCAGACTACAGATCCATCGTCATCCCAGACTCTTCAACAGGAACCTCCGGTCAGGCCGTGCGCGCGTACCTCCTTTGACCCCGGTGGAGGTCAGGATGGGGGGCAGGCCGTCGAGGGGGATGAGGTTGGAGGAGCTGCTGATGTTGGTGCTCACCAGCGCGGCCGCGCTCCAGCCGTATGGCCCGCACGCCTCCTGCAGGGAGCCGGCAGCAAACACAGCCGTTTAAATCAAGTGTTCAGGACCATAGGGGAGGCAGGCCTGGACCGGTGTACGCAGGCAAAACCACCGACGGCGGGATCCCCCACTCTGCGTTCCTTCTCAAGATTTCTTCCTAGCTCATTAAGGGAGTTTTTTCTTGCCCTTGTGGGGGCTTGGGTCAGCGGGTGTCATAAATATTTGGCCTGTTAAGCCCCTTGAGACTGTAATGGTGATTAAGGGCTATACAAATATAATATAATATAATATAATTGAATTGAATTGAATTGAATTGAATTGAATTGAATGTGTGGGTGATTTTGAATATTGCCAGAGCTAGAGTGACAGGAAACAACTTAGAGTATGCATCAATGTTGAAATAACTCTTAAAAAGGTTTACCGGTCATAAACTATTTATTCTCCATAAGTCAACCTACGCTCTTATCCACCGTGACCTGAGGGAGCAGGTCGGAGGTGAGGTGAGGTAGGGCGTGGCCCTAGCGGCCACCAACACCCCTAGCCACCACACCACCACATGTACGTATCGCTAATGCGTTAGCAAAGGTAGCTTTTAGCACAAGGCCTCCCTACGTTAATGGCCGTTTCCTGAGGTCGCTGGCTCCGCCTCCTCGTCTGAGGGGACGCGGCGGGACTGCGGATCGGCCCGCCCGACGCTCGCCTCATCAGGGGCGAGAAGGTGGGCTCTCGGACGGGCGTGGTCGGGGCAGACTCGGATCGCCGGCGGGAGAGGGTCTCGTCTGCGAACCACACCCTCCTCCGCCCTCTGGGGGGACTCCCTGCACACACACACACACACACACACACACACACACACACACACACACACACACACACACACACACACACACACACACACACACACACACTCACACACACAAACACATGTATACAGGAAAACACACACACGTACACACACACACACACACACACACACACACACACACACACACACACACTCACACACACAAACACATGTATACAGGGAAACACACACACGTACACACACACACAAACACATGTATACAGGAAAACACACGTGTACACACACACATACTCACAGATATATACACACACACACAAGCACACACAAATGTACACAAACAACACACTCACATGTACACGTATAAACACATACTCACACACACAAACACACATCCTCACACACATTAACACACACATACATCCAAAGATGATGTTAGGTTGAGCATTGAGAGCTATGGATGATATACACATACACACACACACATACACACACACATAAACACTCACGTACACAAACATACACACAGTGAAAGCTGCTGAGCACTCACTCTTCACAAGGGAGGAGTGACAGGAGATGCAAACCCTTCCCTCCTTCCCATCCAGGTGGGTCAGCCTGAACTTCAGGTTGGAGCAAACAGCACAGAAGACCTCCACAGACAGACAGACAGACAGACACACACACACACACACTGATTAATACACTGCTATCGCACACTACTTCACACGTTGCGACTAAATCTCTCCCAAAAAGATAGTGGACACCCTGGACTTAAATACACCCCCTTGGCTGCTCGATTATTTCGGTCAATACTGAAGTCACGATTATTCAAACAGTTATTTTTGAGCTTGAAAACATGATGCATTTATTCAGCATTACTGGATAAATTCAGAAATTTTCCCTACAAAAAATACACAAAATGTTTGATTAGAAAATGTTCAAATAATTTTCTATTCAATAATGTTCGAAAATAATGTATAAATAATATGTATGCAGCTGGATCTAGCAAAAAAATTATTAAAAAAAGAACCAAAATTGTTTCAAATCGATTATATTAGTTTTGAGATCGTTGGACCCAAAAATCTAAATCACAGCCGGATTGATTGCATAGCCCCAACACCTCGATGAACCACCGACGGCCTCGTAGGTCACTCACCTTCCCGCAGGCGCGGCAGTGGTGCCTCCTCTTGGTGAAGGTGAACTTCACCTGGCACTTCATGCAGACCTGCGCCTGGGCATCAGGGACCCACAGGGGGGCCACCTCCCCCAGCACGGCCCCCCGCTCCCTGGACAGGATGCTGGCGCGCCCCAGCTGCCTCTCGTTGTCCGGGTCCAGCGGCGAGGAGGACGCCACGACCCCGGCGGCGTCCTCTTTCCTCTCTTCGTCCTGTTCTTCTTTTCCCTCGAAATCTTCTTCTTCTTCCCCGTGCCCCACCTCCACCGCTCCAGCTGCGTCCACCTCCGCCTCTCCCTGGTGGTGGTGGTGGTGGTGTTCGTGGTCGTCATCGTCGCAGCCGGTCTCCTCTGGTTCTCGCTCGGCATCATGGGAGGGTTGGCCGTGAGCGGAGGACGAGGAGTAGGAGAAGCTGCTGTTGGTCCCTGCACCGGAGGACTGCTGCTGCTGCTCCAGAGCGCTCTCCTCGCGCTCTTTCTCCTCCACCACAGAGTCCTCCTTGGAGGGCGGAGAGCGTAGCCCCGCCTCCTCCTCCTCCTCGTCCTCCTCATTCTCCACCTCCTCCTCTTCCTCCTCCCACCTCCTCCGGCCAGCTGGCCTCGGCGGGGCTCAGGTTCACAGGGCTGTCCGGTCTCAGACATCTCTCCCCCCATGCGGAGATGGAGCTCACGGTGCAGTGGCCCTCCTCCAGCTGCTGGAGGAGCCTCTGGGACTGGCTCTCCAGGTGGGGCGTGCCGCTCTTCTGGTGGCCCGCCTGCCTGCGAGACTCCCGCGCTTTGGGCTGCGGCTTCCGGTAGTCCGGCTCCGGCTCATCCAGGCACCGCACCGTCGGGCCCTGGGAGGTGGGGGTGCCGGAGGACGGCGAGTGGGCTCTTATCTCGTCGTAGCTGAGGGCGGGTTTGGCGAGGTCGCCGTCTCGCAGCACCAGGAGACAGGGCCTGCTGAGCCAGTGGTGTTTGCTGTCCATCAGGGAGGGGGCGTCGCCTTCATCTGTTCAGAGCGGAGTGCCGCCGTGTTCACAAAACCATGAGGAAGCACAAAACATTAATCATCCAAGCGCCTGGTAATGAAGGCACATCCAGGTCTCCTGTGTTAGCACTATTCTTCGGCTGCCTCTCGTCTCACACACACACCCACACACACACACACACAAGGGCTTAAACGCATGCTAATAATGAGCCATTAGTGGGGAAACGCCGTCTTCCCATATGTAATGACCATTAAACAATATGGGGCCATTCATCAGCTCACCTCACATCCACCCCTGCCTAAGAGCCTTCAGTGATCGCTGGTTCTGTCTTTAGCCCGGGGCTGCCCTTGAGAGGTGCCTGGACTGATTTACACCCCAGCATAACATTACCAGAGTTCAATAAGAGAGGCTGCTCACTCTTCTTTAGGCATACATATTCGTCTGATTAATGTAATAACAAAAAAATCCCTGCAGTTTCGATTCCATAGTTTCATGTGATGTTGCTTCAATGAACTAAATATCTTGTATTTAGGCCTATCTTTGTAACAATATCATACAGGCATATATGATAGGTGTATATGGATACTGCAAGGGTGTAAGATGCATGGATAATCGGCGACTTTAAAAAGCAAATAATGATAGAGATGAAGACGTATTCCAACTTCATTCAAGATCATTCATTTAGCACTTCAATGAAAGAAAGTTGAACAGAAAATATAAATATCAATTGAATAGCGACAAATGAGAACTGATGTGTGTTAAGCTAAATCAAACCCAGGCTATTTTGCTGAGATGACTCCGCAGGGAGCCTTGATGACTGACGGCGGTATCCTACAGACCAGTCCTTATGCCTCCCAACGGGGACTGGTGTTTCTGTAGCGTCATGGCATTTGGCTTCAGATATAAAATGCGGGAAATCACTTTACTAGCCTACCACAACCCTGCAAGGTGTACAACAACGCGGTGTGCAAAAATGTCAACATAAGAACTATCAACTAAGAACTGCAATGCAGTTGGTTAAAAAATCCACAGCCGTAGCCTTCTGGTAGATTAACATATGATTTGTTATCGCCGATGCTTGCTCAAGCAAGACCTGACTGCGCTTGTTTCGCGGGACAGTGACGCATACAGTTTAGCGTACACGTGAAAAACCGCCGCTAAATCCGCTTGCAAAAGCGAGCACGGCAATGCGACATTTGCACTGCTTATCAGGCAAAATATATTCAAGCATTTCGCTGTTAGGTCTTCTCTGATCAGTTGAACAAGTGCAAGAAGGCTACATCATGCCTTCATAGGCGCACACCAGGATGTATGCGAATGCATCCGATTTCAAGATGCGGTCTCTGCGCGCAGCGGAATGCGAGATCAGCGTTTTTCCATCACAGGCAGACGCGCAGAGCCAACATCCGATAACGATGGGATCTGTGAATGAATTTAATTCTTACCCTCAGTGATGGATCCTAAGAGGCTCTCGTTTTCATCGTCCCGGGTAGTGAAGAATTTGAGCATTTTCGAGCCTATAACGGGTACAGGCTGCTCTGATGGAATACCGGATTCAAGCAGCAGTGCCTCGCTCTCTACTAGAGGGTGGGATGCTTTCGCCCCTCTACCCCTCTGTTACCCCCTCCCGCCCCCATGTGTCACTGCAGTTCTTAAACGAAACTCGAGGTTTGCATAAAGCGTCTGTCGCCTTCGTGCCATCTTCACAGCTTTGTAAAAAAGCGCATTAGGCTTCGGAAGCTGCCAGCGTTGTCCGACAGAATTACTAATTGACCAATTTTTCGTTCACCGATAGCCATTGGTTAGGAAACACGTTCCAAAAAGATACAATACTGTGCACCTGACGCCTTTATTAGCTGCTGAGCTAGTATAACCCTTTAGTATTTTTTTGTTTTTGAAGTAAAGGAGTCCACGCAAACATGTTCTCAATAGCCAATAAATGATCACAGCAAACATCTTTAAAACGTTGAAGTTTTTTATTATGTTTCATAAACAAACAACAAAAAAAATTCTTAAGACTAGCTTTAACGACCACTGTGATCCTGACCACGACTGACGAATGGGTGTCAATACTGAACCGTTGACTGAGTGTAAGGGAGTTAGGCACCTCTATGTGCACAAGCCAGTCTGACAAGGACTACATTGGGCCGTCGAGAAAATATAGAAAAGTCTCTGGTTGGTGGGGATAGTGTTTGATATGTCTTGATAGCTAGAGTTTAAACAGGGGCGACGGTGGCTTGCTTGCTTGCTTTATTTCAGTCCAGTCCATGTACACACACACAGGGGCTGTGGCTGTGGGGGGTAGGGTATCAGTTGGCTTCGTTCTTGGACGCCTCGTCAAAGTTCTCCACAAGATCTGCAGGACCATATGATATTGACATTTTAGGCTTGGTCTCCCACACACCCACCCACACCCACACCCACACACACGTCACCACCGCTGCATCTTTTCATTGCACTCTGATTGGTGTAGAATTTGTTTATTCAGAGAATTTGAGCATCGTTTATTAAACCACAATTTACAAAAAACGTTAGCTGGGTCTTTTCTGGGATCTCGTCGAGGTTGACTTAATTGTTATTTTGAAAATTGAAAAGTTTATCCATAGTCCTTAGTCACAGGGATTCAATTTACTAAACGATATTAAAACATTTGTATTTTAACCCACGTTAAATTAAATAAATGCAAACTAAGAACCGATGAGTATGCATTTGAATACTACCATCTTAAGTAATGCAAAAAAATATGACTTTTACGATTGTGATTCAATTATAAAATAGTGGCATAGTAAACACATTCAACCATTAGAAGACGGTGGCAGTAATAATCAGTTTGTCAAGGCCACATGACACAACACGCGTGTCATTGAATTAGCGGAGGGATTTCCTCATAGTGGAGTCGTAACAACTTTTAGGGGCATCCTACCTGGAACATCATCGTCCTCTTCTTCAATATCTTCAGCCTTGGGAGCCTTACTATCAAGAGCTGCGAGACAAAGAAAAACAAAGTTATGGCCCGGTGTATACACAGTACACTGAAAGACTACGGCTCAAATAAGCCTTAGCCAAAGTGTTGCTATAGCCACATGCTTGTGATTCGCAGATAAAAGGCTCAAATAATGATTCTTATCAGTAGCGGATTAGACATGGTATTCAACTGCTGGTCTGCCAAAAGCTCTTTATCAATGACAGCTTATGGGTAACGAAAGGGATGCACCGAATTTTCGGCCACCGAAAATGGCCCAAAAGCGCATTTTCGGTTTCGGGCCGAAATACTTTTATCACCGAAACAACACGGCCGAAACAGAAATTTGTGATGACGCAAACAAAAAGCGCGACCAGCCCACGCTTGTCTGGATAAGCGCCAATATGTTTGCGGTGTGGACGTTTTTCAATGTTTCTGAGAAAGACCCACGTATAACGATTTGCCAAAATTGCAATGCCTTGATTTTAATGAAGTTAGTACAAAGTCATAGCCATAAATATAATGGCACTGGGGTTGCCGCGGTGTGGACATTTTCACACCGATTGATACACCGGTATTACCGAGTATAAACGGTATAAACTTTGAAACTAGGTCAACCGCCATCTTCTCCGTCAAATCTCCTCTCACTCGGTGACAGCGCGCCAATTCTCGTTGACAGCGTCTTTCTTATATCGTTCTATATATAATAGTATAATATAATTGTATATATAATATCACAGCCAAAAGCTCTGTGCGCCTCCGGCTGGCCGTAGCGCGCGGAGCTCTCGTGGGGGTTGGGCTTCACGGGATTTGTTTAACGACGTTGCTTTGGTTACCAGTCTTTCGTGTTCCAACGCAATATTAGGTAGCCTATCTATTAGGTTTGTGTGTATATAGGCCTATATATATTTAAAAAAAAAAAAAAAAGCAACCCTAAATGGTACTAATAATTGGCATAATAATTTCTTTCGATGTTTCGGTTTTCGGCCTTGGTTTCCTCATTTTCGGTTTTCGGCGAAGAATTTTCATTTCGGTGCATCCCTAGATAAAACTGTTTCTAAACCTCCCCGATACCTCAGCAATAGCTACTGCAGGTAAGACTATTTGTAGGACCAAGAATGCCCACTCAAATGATGTTCAATGTAAACTCGCTGGTCATTGTTTTCGCCTTTAGCCCGCAAATCAGGCTGGTTATTTTCGTAATATCCATCAGCAGGGATTAGCCATTTGAAAACCATTTAAAAAAATAGAATGCTTTCCTGGAAGGTTACAATCCTCCATGGCTGCACGCCATTGCAACAAGAACAGCCTGCTTTCTAGCAGCCATACTCTTTCGCCCTTGGCCTCCACACACTTATACATTAAGGGCTCCCCCGGGCTAAAGAAGGCAAGACACGGGCCTAGCAGCCACCTTGGCGGGGGAACTGTTCTGCCAGTTTGCGCAGGCTGGTGAGACTGTCTGCTCCGAGCTGGCTGAGGATGCCCGGCAGCATCTCGGTCAGTTGCTTGTTCTCAGCGTGGCCGGTGATGGCGAAGGTGTTGGCGGAGAGGGACGCCTGCACTTTGGGGTTGTTGAAGTGGATCACCGTTCCGTCATCCTTGATCATATTCACCTGGAGGTGGAAGGAGAGGGTTAACAACCTCTTTGTTTATTCGGATCTTCTGCTCAAGGCTATTAGTCGTTGAACTTGGTTGTTGCTGTGTGAATTATGCGTCATAAAGTCCACATTGTTGAGACATCAGTGCCATGTGAAAATAAGGTAGAGGAAGTTAACAATCTCCTGTTTCTGGAAATATTTTTCTCAAGGATGGATTCATCTGACTGAAGCAAAACAATGGCTCATTGTCCTGTTTCTTCTTGGACAATCATTACAGTGTACTGCCCAACAATCACGTTTGTCTGGTCATTTCCCCTTTACAAGTATATTGTATGTCACGTTATAACAGGTTATTACCCATTATTACCCACTGAGCACGCAGGCCTATGTGTGTGCATGATAAGACGAAATTATCAAAAATAGGGTGCATTTATCTGAGTGCAATGCCTACCGAAATACTATTTCTAGGAATATACAATTACCTCCTCGATTCCAGCAATGTTATTGACAGCTAATTTCTTAAGGGAGCTCTGAAGTTTTTTGTCATCAGCTGTCGCTGTTCTGTGTACCACCTTCTTCTTCCTACGAGCAGATCCCTGAAACCAGAGGAGAAAGGTTACTGCAACTGACAAGGCATTATACTGATGGCATTGTGGTTAAATTAGTCGAAACACAGTTTAGTGATCCATCGATTTTATTTTCCTCACCTTCCCACCTATCCGGACCTGGGCTTGAAGTTTTGCCAATTTTTCCTGATTCATTTTGGGATCTGAAAGGTTAAAAACACACATCATCAGCGCAGTAACTGACCAGGGATATTTACATTCTGTTCTGAATGTCACCCTTGCCTTGGCCTTTAAGTAGTCTTGAATAGGGACCATGTAGCATGCATCGATTACAATATGGGATTCTTTAAAAACAAAACCTTATTTCAGCGGACACAAAACATTAAAGTCAGCAAGGGAAACGGACACGTCCTATAAAAAAAAACACCAAATGGATGTTAACACACGGATGCAATGTGTAAATCCAAAAACAGCCCAACAAAACAAGACAGGCAGAGCAGTCTGGTCAAGCGCCTGCACTGACTCGCTAGCCGAGCTTGTCTTGTTAGCCATTCAGCTAAACGATAACATAAACCTGTTCAGTGAAAATACTGAGTGTCAATGTGCCCCTTTAAACGATACGCATACATCGACCACATATGCCACGACGACGCCATTAATATGAAGTAACAACTCAGTTAAAGTGCGAATTAATAATGGCAAACCTGATCAAATATCCACTGAAGCATGCGCTATTGAAAAATGGAGACTGCGAGGAAGACGTTACGTCACACACCATATGGCTTTCATCTCCTTCGTGGACTTTAATATTATATTTTTGAGTAAGGAGCGTGACAGTGCCACCTGCTGGTTAATTAAATGAATTACAGCTAGTTAATTACAGCACTATACATGTATGTATACCCTGATTGTCTTAATTGAATGTTCATAAAATGTGAGATAAAGAGAGAAATTATGTATTTTTATCTGTCATAAAACAATTCCTTATTCATTATAAATGAAATTAGAGTCTAAATGTTTCGGTATAGTGTAATCAACAATTACCAGATTAAATGGATATGAATTAGTTTACCAAATTTAGCGAAAGATATCGCACAGATCACAGATTTTGAGATCCAACATGGATTCCCCACACAGTTTTTATACAAAAAAATACAAAACAAAGGCCCACTTTTTTCTTTTTCAAATATGACACAAAAGTGATACAGCTCACTAACACATTAGATCAACACTAAGACGTTCACAGCATTCACATTTTTTTAATTCGTACAACATGTTTTAATAATACAAAAGAAGACAAGGACTTTCTGTCTACCAGAAAGAGCAGCAACAGCTAGCAATAAGAACCTGACACAAGTATCACACGATGGAATCTCTCAATCTCTCAAAAGACTATGGACACATTGTAGACAGAGTAGAAATAAATAGTTTTGAATATTTGATTCAGCATGTTAGTTGACTGGGTACTGTTTTGGTCATTAAAACCCAACACAACATTCCAATAATATATCAATAATAACTACACGGATGGAATTCAAATGAGTTGTTTTTCATAACAAAAAGCTTAATTTTACGCCATCCCACTTCTTGACAGGTGTACTGGCACCTGGCGGTTCGGCGTGATGGCCTTTATCGTATCATTGGGCCGTTGCATGCTCCCCATGCAGATGCATTCATTCCGCATTGTGCTGGAGGACCGCGTCTCTGCCGAGCTCCACAATAGGGTGCTCTTGCGGTGGTGGATGCCGTGGGACCCGGGGCTCCAGAAGCCATGCAGCACCAGGTAGAGCTTCCTGAGCACGGCCTTGCGCAGGAGGATGTACACCCAAGGGTCCAGGATCTGGTTCCAGGTGGCTATGCGCACCATCATCAGCAGGCTGAAGGACGCCGGTTCAGGCTTGGTCTGGGTGGTTAACACCATGACGTAGATCTAAAGCGGACACACATAGAAATTTGACTTTAACATTATTTGCCACCGCGCAACAAAGCTCTACATGTATTAAAAACGTAAAAACGTTAAATGTATTATTACATTTAAGTGATATATATTGGAGACAAACATCTCAGAAACTGCCTTGAGAACACGCTTTTGTTCATTTTGAGAAACTAGCTTGTACAGCTTTTGGAATTGTTTGTAGTTTCTATTGTTTGTGATTGCTTTGCTTGTTTTCAGCCTCACCTGTGCGTGCTTTGATTTAAGCATCTGCTAAAACGCGACACATGAACGCAATTGTAACCTGTGCCATGTGTAACTCACCAGCAAAGGCCCCCAGCACACACAGGACACCAGCATGATGGCCACCAGCTGGACGATCATCTCCAAGTGGTAGGAGGTGCCTCTGCAGCGGTGCCTCCTCCGCATCTTGGACCGCAGCAAGGCGCAGCTGGTCAGGGTGTTGCACACCAGCGACAGCAGCAACGCCACCAGCCCCAGCATGGAGAAGACCAGCGGCTGCAACCCGTCCAGCCAGTCTCGGGGCTCCCCCTCGCGGAAGAAGCACCAGCTGCGGGATCGCTGCACCTGGTAGGGCCTCCCCAGCGCCAGGGGCAGGCCGGCCACCAGGGCGGCCAGCAACCACACCGACCCCAGCAGACGCTTCACGTGACGGGGGGCGACGGCCGTGGAGTGGAAGAGGGGCCGCGTGACCCCCAGGCAGCGCTCCACCGCCATGGTGCAGCCCAGGAACAGAGGGCTGAGGCCGAAGAACACCAGGGAAGCCCCGAAGAAGCCGCACAGCACGCGGCCGGGGTCAAAGGCCTCCCACTGCTTGTGGGAGCTGTGGATGAAGAGCACCAGCGAGCCGTTGACCAGATGGCCCAGGAGGTCGGTGACCACCAGCCCGCTGGCAAACAGTAGGAAGGAGGCCTTGGATTTCAGGCGGATGCGGTGGTAGGACTTGACCAGGACAAAGAGAGCCAGGCTGTTGGAGAAGATGCCGCCCGTCATGGAGACGATGGAGGCTGTGACTGACAGGTCATCGGGGCCGCAGGTGGAGTTGGCACTCCTGACCGCGGACTCGCAGACACTCTCTGACGTCCCGTTGGTGGACATGACAGGCCGTGATCTGCAGGGTGTGTGGGATGGGGGGAGAGAGGACAAGAGGTTGAATACAATGGAGAATTTTAGAACAGGTTCCACTGATAACCCAAAACAGTTGGTCGACTAATGGCCTTTCATTATACATCCATTATAATACGCTTATTGCGGTTAAATCAATATTTAATAAAATAATAATCAATTGAAAAAGCATAGAAAGTATGTATTACATAAATACATTTTTTATACTTTTAGAGACATATGTTCATTTTTCTGGTCAGTATCTGTCAATAATATTATTACGGTAATGTTCATCAACGATCACACACAAGCTTTTTGCATAAACTCACCTTAGCTTGTATCTTCACTCAAACAGCTTAACGTGATCCACTGTTTTTCATCCATGGAAAAATAATTGTGTTTTTTTTCCGTTCGGCAAAAAATGAACAACAAAAGTGTTCCGACGAAGCGTTGCTCCCGTGGGTGGGTGGTTGGGGGGAGGGGGGGTAGCATACGTTCTTGGAGTTGCTACTTCTAGGAATATTCTACACACAACTGCATGGTCTTCTGATCCGCGCTGTAAACTGTGAACTAGAAGGCAGGTTTCCAGCCTACTCTGAGCGCTCCACATGTGATGCAGTCCTTTGAAGAGCAAATGAAATTCCTCATTGAGCTTGTGGGTGACAAAGAAATGGAATTCCGTTGTGATATTGATTAATTATTGAATAAAATAACAAATAAAAAAGACGGTGAACGGTTGTAAGCTATGATACTCTTTTAAACTCGTTTAAGTGATTATTAATAATCACACGAAAATTCATAGTATTGACCTACCCTCGACCCACTCTGACGTTGGTATATGAATTAGTCCTATATTATCCAAGAAACAATGTGTTGTATTATATTTGTAGGCTATCCATATAGCCATTGATCATCAAGCAACAGAAAAAAAAATAATCGAAATCATGAATACAATATTCTATTCTTATTTTATTTAGGAATTACAATTAGTAAGCTTACATTCAGCCAATTAGGGAATGTATTCTTAACAAAAAGACGAATGCTTACCTGTGATAAAAAAAAAACACCTTTTGGCGCGTCCTTGGGTGAAATTGGCAGGAATTGCTTACCGGCCAGTGCATGGCCACACAATGCATTTCAGTAGATGGGAGGGAAATGCTATTTCCATTTTTCAGTCATTTTCACACCGACAGTTACAGATACCCTTTATTCACCTGCAAAGCTTTGTACAAAATACTAGGATCTGATCATCCCTTAGGAGAGGAGATATGTTCTCCTCATTTCCCCAAAAAGAAGCTGTATTCTGTATAAATAAATGCTTATTCACCTCCTCCCGGGCCAGGAGCCGTGGGTCACCTCAAATGGCCAGGTGTCATGAACTATGTCCCTCTCTATCTTGTCTATCTTGGCAACCCGTTTTAGGGAGAAAGACTTTGATCAAAAGTGTCTTTGGACAACACAGACTCTCATTCATTCAATATTAATCATTTCATCATTTCCCAAATCTGAGGATGGGAGGGCATTTTATTGCTGTCCATAAAGTATGCCTTCATGCTGCTACGATGGCAAGGCAAAGCCTGGCAGGTTAACTTTATTGATATAGCAGCCTTCAAACAGAGACAGAGACAAATCAATGTGCTTATGGTAACACATTTTACATTCCTTTTAATGGACAACCCATAAATAACCATAAAAAACAACCAATCTTCTGGAACTTTGTCCCAGATACGTGTGACATAAAAATGAAAAGAAATCAGATTTGTCCCAGCATGCTTGATCCCAACCCTGGGAACCATTAGCACAACAGTCCCCTGTGACCTGGGGACCAAAGTGGCATTGTGACAAAGACATAGATATGCTATGTATTTCAGTCCTCAACGGCTAAGTGCTTTATAAACAATTAGTAATATTTTGAACTCAATGGCCAACAGGAAAGCAGTGCAATGATCTTCACCCTGGAGACATCTTGTCTGCTTTCCTTGTGCATAGCATCAACATTCTGTTGACTGTACTTACAGCAGTCGAGCCTGCTAAAAAAACATAAACATTGAATTGGCTGTAGCTTAGCTTGGACAGGAATTCTTTAATGGAAGGGTCTTCCACATAGTTGTGATGGGAGATATTGTTGTTTTTAATAATTAAATTATGAACACACACGCGCACACACACACACACACACACACACACACACACACACACACACACACACACACACACACACACACACACACACACACACACACACACACACACACAATCACTATTTCTAACTATGATGATGTATCAGCGAATATCAGAAGTATAGGATTCAATATAAAGTGTCCGTTATGAGTGAATTCCATTGGAATATGTTATCAAATCAGATCTTGTTCTCTCTATGTGAACTGATCACAGTGCCATGAGAATGTGTTGATATCTTAAAAAATGTAATTTGCTCTCCTAAAAAGAATGTATTGGGACCGAGTGTTGATTGCCTTAGACCTGTTTTATGATAGTCTAGTCTAGTCCGGGCAATATTTTATACCAAACTGTCTCTTCCCTCCCTTAACCTTATATCACTGAGCAATTTTCCATTATTCTATAGCAGATCTAACACGGACAGCGAAACATCCATAAATAAGATATTCAGTGCTTTACGGCTGATAACCTTGTGCTTGGGAAACAATGTTTAAAGAATGCTGCTATTTTGATGTTTTCTTGGATGTATGTCCTTCACATGTCCTTGTCTGTAGGAGCTTTAGACTTCATGGTGGCACACTGAAAATATTTCTTTCCTTCCTTCTTTCTGTCTAATATCTGTGGAATGGGAAACCATGTGTGTGGATTACTTGCACTCTGATTTTTTAATCTGCACCTCTAGATATTATCATACAGACTTGGATTTCCTAAGAAAAGATAATTGCTTATAGCAATTTACTCAGCATATTTGGAGCAATGTGTATCATTTGTGCCATGGTACTACAAATCTGCAATGGATATCCTGCCTGGCTAGAATCCAAGAATATTCTGTCACATAATGAATCAGCCACTATTTTGTGTATTTTTGTGTGTTTTGTATGTAGGAACAGGAGGCTTATCTGGCGGCTTATCTGTAAGAAGTAGCCATGTTAAAACATGGTGACATTGCACCTGCAGAACAGGAATGACCGGGGTATCTCGCGCAAAGGGTGGCTATCTCCAAATGGTCACCATCTAACCACTATGGGGAGATCACACCTTCTTTCCTTCTAGTGTTCTGATCGGGCGACTTCCTCAGCGGGATTTGGAGAAAATTTGAGGAAGATAAAGTCGATGACGAAGACATCTCTGGTGTCTTCTTTCGGTGTTAATCATCAAAACACCCTCGTTTTCCGATGGCGAGGCAACATACGTCCTTGTCCCGTCTCTATTCCTCTCGCCTCCCCTTCCTCTGCTCTCCTGCTGTCTCTTGTCATGCAGCAATAGTTCCCAGCCACCGTGACCTGAGATCTTCAGTCTGTCTCAAAATTGGCTGCCATGAGATGTGTGGATGGGAGTAAAATGGCAAAATGTGTCAAAGCTATTTATCGAACCAGAATTGCGACGGTGAAGTAATGAGAGATGCGGTCTACCTCAAAAAAATACTCTTATAAGCCTCAGCTTATGGCTATTTCTATAGGAAAAAAAAAATAACATTTCCTTTAGACCAAGGGTGCGCACAGTGTCCTCACATTACCCCTCACAGAACTAAGCAGTAAGTAAGGAGGTCTTAAGTTGTTTAAGTGTTTTGCTTAAGTGTTTTATATTCAGCCACCTGTGTTAATTGAAGTGCTGTCGATGGAAATGCCCCGGCATTATCATTTGGAGCCAAATCAAAGCAGAACAGCTACAACTACAGCTGGACATGAAGGCTTAGGCGGCTGACAAAATCTGGATATTCCATATGTCATGAATCATGATATGATACCAAATGTGAATGTTTTTTTACAGACCATATTTCAGAGACTTGGGGTCAGTAGCTGAGTGTATGTATGTGAACTAAAACATGCATGATGCAACTCTACCTTTTCAGCATACATCTGTCCTAATAGTGTGTCTCTGCAACCACACCGTTTGTAAATCTATATATATATATTTAAAGTATATGTAAATAATGTTGTCTCTCATGAGCTTAATTGCCACTTTGAATATAATTAAGTATCAGTATCAGTAATAACGGAATAGATGGTTTATTTTATACAGTTAGGTAGGCCTAATGATTGCGAGTTTCAAGGTGGGATGATGACTAATAATAACATTTATAACACGGCTTTGTTGAAAACTCGATTCTGATTTGTAAATTACGTCATTCATCAGTCAGCAGTCTATTAATGAATATTAGGCCTTTGTCATGGAAATCAAACAGTTGCTATGCACTCTAAACAACCGTAGACTGAACAGACTACTTTTTTTTAGCGGAAGCAATAAAGCATTTGCAGATCAATAGAGTGGTTTACAGTTCTATTTTAAGTAACGTTATTGATAATAAGCCTTGTCATCAGCGGGGGTAATGAACACATAACAGGTTATCATGGCAAAATCAATCTGTCTGGTATTATTTCCCGATGAGGACCAGCTCGATGTAGCCTGGTCCTGCCAGACCGTCGTACTTCATTTCATTTGTACAGAAGGTCTGGAACTGCCCAATGGGCTCTTTGCACAGCTCCACTACTTCCTGAACTTAATGCTGCTCCTTTATTTCCTGTCTTACATTATTGGATAAACTGATTAATCCAGGTGTGTCTGACCATTGTGACTACTCAGACACACCTGGATTAATCAGTTTGTCCAGTAATGTAAGACAGGAAATAAAGGAGCAGCACTAAGTCCAGGAAGTAGTGGAGTTGTGCATAGAGCCCATTGACAAACGTTCACTCACTTGGAGGTGGGTGTCTGTTGAAGTTTTAAAATGATTGGATCTGCCCAGTGCCACTCTGGATCTGCCATAACCAATCGCATGGCGTTTGGTCGTGACGTATGTCATGCGACGGGACCGGCTCCTTCACCACTAACGGAGCCAGCTGGAAAATCAAACTTTTCCAGAACCCAGTGGGGAGAAGCGCCACAACATCATGGCCACCAACAAAACTCAGCAAAGCTTGTTCTTGCTCCGGCTTTAATTGATCGATATTCTGCAGCGATCCCATCCCACAACAGACCGAATAGCTTCTCTCGTATCCTTCTCCATTGGCTTCCTCTACAACTGAAACTGTCGCGCGACCTTGACGTCATCGTTTTCAGCCACTCCCTCTGTTCGCTGATTGGTCACACAGAAATTTGTTCGGGCAAAATCCCACTAACAAGCCCCAGGCCCAGACTGACTACTGAAGGGAAAATGAAATTTGGCCGGAAGTAGGTGGGCGGGCAGAGCCAGGCTAAACTCGATGTACATTATCCCTTAAATATAAGGGATCTAAAACAAACCAACAGTAGCCTGCGTTCACACCAAACGCATTTTGTCGCCCGTTCGCGTTGTCATCAAAGTTTTGTCTCGCCACAAATCATAATCTGTCGCTGTGCAAGTGTTGTCGAATTTGTCGCGCAAAAACACGATAACCACCATTGCATGTCTTTACATTTTGTGGAAGAGGGAGAGACGTCGGAGGGCCGTCAGTCTATTCATAATATTGTAATGACCACGGAAGAGGCAGTGAGTGAAGTATTGATTAGAAATAGATTTATTATGGGCCTACCTAATAAACCGTTGGAACACACGACCGGAACCATAGCAACGCCGGTAAACAAATACCGTGAAGCCCAATCCCTAGGAGAGCTCCCCGCGCTATACGACCATCCGGAGGATATCCGGCCGTGATATTATATATACAATTATATCATATAGGCCTACTATAGAGCTCCGGGAATCGTAAACGGCAACAATCACTTTCTCCTCCATGCTGCAGTTCACCCCGGACTGCACTGCACTGGCTGCCTCGGCGATCGACATCCGGCCTACCATAAAGGGTAGGCTACTGTCGGCGGTGGAAACACGACCACGGAACTGAGCTGGGCTATACCGCCCCCCTCCCTACCGGACTGAGGCGAACCGAACCGTACCGTACCCTGCAGTGGAAACGCGGCATAAGGCGCAGCGTCTCATACATGGTATTGACAACGAGCGCGTATTTATAAGGGTTGTGACAGAAGCATTCTTTTCAGATATATAACTACGAGGAGCTGATACAGCAGAGATCTGTTTGATCTTAACACCGGACCGAGGCCTACAGTAGGCCTATGTGTCTTCCTTGAGTTGCAGGTTCATTGCACTTTGTTTTAATGCAACCGGTGGATTTCTAAATACAGTTTGAGAAATGATAAAGTGTACAAACGCAGGCTGTCCGATTTAGATTAAATATTAATTCCCCCCGAATTTTCTTGTTTGATTGGCAGTCATGTGTTCTTTTAGGCCAACAGGCCGTAGCCTACTTATCTTTTGATTTTCGGATCTCAATGTCTACCCAGTTGCCTTTCTACTCCCGATACTCGATAGCAAGATAGCGGGAGATTATCCGTTCAACGTACGATGCTAGGCGTAATGTGTGGCCATTTAAGTGAACCCGCATCGCTAAGACCGGGCGTAGTAAGGAACACTCGTTGCTCTTTTGATGAAAAACAGTTTTTCCAGTACAATTATTTTTTCAAAACGCATCTCCATTCTCTGATTAAAAGGAAACATGCCATAATACCCCTTTGACAGACCAATTGATGATTGAGGGACCAGAATATATTCAGAACAGCTGTCATGCAGGTCGGAATACATCTACTACTATATTTTTTGTTTTGGGCTGCAAAGTGGGATACGACCAATAGGTGTCATCATTGAACAACGTTTAGATTGTAAACAAAGCAGAGCTCGATCCTTTTCCTTGCTTTGTCAACATTTATCGACTAGGTAAATCCTTTTGAATTTGTGACTTCTTCACTTCTGTCTTGTATGGTGTGACACCATCTTGATTATATTATAAGACATGCAAAAGAGGAATAGCCACATCCTCTCTCCACCTCACATTGACGTGACAGAAAACTCGGTCATGACCTACCTGAACAATCCACATATAATGACCAACAACTAGAAAAAAATGCAAATGTAAATCTTTATCTTTCATTTTAATGAAAAACATCATGCAACCCTCATACAGAATAAGAAAATCCGAATATAAGTCATCTCAGAATCCCTGCCTAAATTAATAAATACAGATGGACACACACAAAAACACACACACCCATGCACACACACACTCTTGCACCCAGGCACACGCCCAAATATTTTTTTTGTTAATTGTATTTCATACGTGAACATAACACACTTACACACAGATTATCTCATCACTGAATAACATCTGCTTCAACCCTGGCCTGCACACAAACAGAATTCCCTGTTTGGCCTCATCAGAAACCTCCCGAAAGCCTTTGTGTTCTTCACATACAAACCCTCTTCTTGGAATGCTGGCTGCGTACCACTTAAGATATTCAAAGCCCCCGCTCATTTGAAGCCAGCTTGTCCTCCATAAGCTGTTCAAAGCCCAGGCCCGCCCCATCTTCTGAGAGACAGTAGCCTACATTGGTGTGCAAGACACACAACACAAGGTCCACATCTGAGGGAGCAGCAACCGTGCCCTGAGACAGGCGCGCGCTAGGATTTCACAGGATGCCCCCCCCCCCCCCCCCACAGCCCGTCTTAAAAGGTTAAGAGGATTTAGGACTCCACTGCGGCCCTGGTGGTGACTGAGGGAGAAAGGAAGAGGGGAATGATAGGTGAAGAGACGGTGGGTCGATACGGGGAATGAGGTGGCGGTAGGAGGAGGAGGCCACTGACTTGGGAATCCTATTTTGATGTGTTAATTTAATAAGCAGATACTTTTATCCAATGTGAGTGACTGAATTCAGAACCATTGAATTCAGATAGGCGTCATTAAGGAGAAGGTATTTTCTTTTGCCTAGATCCAACCCAGTAGAAAGCCACTACTTGAACCATTACCACAGAGTTATAAAGTACAAATTGGTGTATAAAAGGTGGAGGTGGCCAGTGTAGTTTCGAGTCATCGCCTTTGCACTGATCGTTTAGTATTTTGTTAATAGCCATGTTGTGCACTGCCGCTGTGAATACCTTAAGGGAATGGATCTGACATTTGACCTGATATCAACAGCCAACCAAAAACCCCAAGCAGCAGTCACATGGGTTCGCTACAGCGCTCCGCCATCTGTTCTTAAAATAAAGGCAGATGTTAGGCAGGAAATGTATTCATGGAAGTAAAAAAAAACAACAACAACAAACAGGCTTTGTTCTTGTAACTCTGTGATGATCTTGCTGTTGCTGCTTAATGTAAAATTAACTCCACAGTGATCAGGGGGTGGGGGGGGGGGGGTGGTGACTAAAAACCGGTTAATCGTCACAGCCTGCGTTTGATATTAGAGAAAGCCAAACCTTTCTCCAGTAAACACTAGGACACCAAGTACGCTTCCCTTCAAACAGAGATAGGACAATGTGGTTGTTTTCACACCACTTGGAGTGGAAGGCACACAGGGACTCTGCCCTGCAGGATAAACCTCTCAGAAGACACCAACCCCCGTCCCGACACTTGGGGCAGTTGCACTGTCCCGTGCACCACAGAGCTGAACGACTCTCCGGGACCACCAGAAGGAAGGAGAGTTTCTCCTTTCTGATCCGCTCCAGAATAGGACAAGAGATCCCGCGGCTACCCCAAGAGAGCCATTGGTCTCCCCCCAACGGGGGAAGATCCTGACAGCTGAGAGAGAACCACCACTTGCAGTGGGCATTCTCTCTAGACTCCAAATGCTCCCCCCCTGAGCTGGTCCAAACCGCTGCCAGATCAGTCTGACAATGTCAGGATGCAACCGCCACTCGTCGCGACGGGGACTTGTCTTTGCTCCCTTTGGAACGCGAGCAACCCCGCTTTCTGATGGCCTGCCTGCCGTCGGTGAGGGCGTGGAGGGGCCCTGAACCAGGGACCAATTCTCACAGATGGATTGTTGGTGGGCGAGGACCTCTGCAAAGCTTGGTCCAAAGAGCCAATCCCCGGCTAGCGGGCCCTGGGCCAGGCCCACCCTGTCACGGCCGGGTCCAGATGTGTGGAACGGCCACATGGTCGCCCACGCCCCATCTGACGTCCAGCCGTCACCGCCACCGGGTGCCACCGGATGGCGCTGGAGATCCTGGCGACCTTCTCCATGTCTGCCCTAACAAGTCTGCCAACGGTCATGGCCGAAAGGGCAGAAGAGAGCAGGGCAAGGTTGTTCAGAGCCGCCGCACTCTGGGAGGCACTGACAGAACATCTGTCCCAAAGGGCAGCGATCTGATTCTGAAGGCGATCTGGGGGCGGTGGCTTCTCGTTTGGATGCCATCCGGACAGAGGAGCGAACTGACTATATCTAATTTGTTATTTTCATAAATAATTTCGTCAGTCATTGAATGTATATGCCATTTCTTATGTTATTGAAAGCAACGTTTTCTATCGTTGCCATGGTGATTCATATGGACGCTACCCTCCCTGATACCTCTCGGCTCAATATCCTTGAAGTGTTGTGCTCAGAGCCATTTCATAAAACTGATGGCGTTTTTTCATTTTAGGGCGAGAGCCCAAGTAAGATTTATAATCTTGGGCTCTTCATATGGTTCTCTTTATAAGCAAGAGACCCCAGGTCTCTTCTTCACTCTCAAGTGGCCTTGACTCCTAGGACCTACTTATTACAAAGCTTCCTGTAGGGCTAATGTATAGTGTATCATCTACTATTTTAACAAGCCTTAATTTCATATAAAAGATTAATATAAAAGAGACCAGCCACTCTTTCTGACTCCCAAGTCATTCTGTTCCCTGTGAATGGTTGCATCACATCCTGTTGTTATCATCCAGTCTTTTGAAAATCTTTTTCCTCTTCCTTCTACTTTAGTGATGCATTAACACTTAAAAAAAAGCTTTAAAGCAGGATTAATTTGTCATGATTACCTTGGACCAAAAAATGTATTTGAGAAATGAACATCTCGAATGGGTTTTTCAGCGGAAGCCAAGCGAACATAAAGTTTAGTTTGTGCACAAAAAAAAAAGGTTGTCCTAGTCCGTCCCAACGAAGATGAATGGATGTCATCCTTCATTTTTCATACCTGTGTATTCGCCTTCACATTTGTGACGTATATGAAAAAAATATTTTATTTGAAAAAACATCGTCAGTTACAAAAAAAAGCCCTGAACCCAACTGCCCAGACTAGACCGCGCAGAGTGATCATTGATGATGTGATGAGTGGTTTCAGGGAGGGCAGACACATAATTCCACATGGCAACGATAAAAAAGGGTGCATTAACTAAGAAACTTATGCATACACAAACTATAGGTTACGAAAATAAAATTCATTTTTATCAAAACACATTTTTATACACTGAAACTATCTTAAAATGTTGCACTTTCCACTGATTTTCCACTGAAAATATAACGATTGTCATCAAATTTGTTTTGGCAAGATACAACCTACATATACATGACTTACTGCTGTTTCTTCGAAAAGTCGAAAAAGTTTATATGGTTTGTTTTGGACGACATGAACAAACAAGCGATTTTGTCATTTAGGTGGGAGATTTAGTTACAGGGTAACTACAGGTTAGCAGTAGGGATCGACCGACACAGATTTTTTAGGGCCAATACAGATACCGATTTTTTTTTCATCAGCCTTAGCCGATAACGATTTCCTTGAGCTGATATTTGGAGCCGATAATACCCTGGAAATCCAGAGTTCTCGCAAGAGCACAATTTGAATTTGCTCAGCGAGTCACTCTGGGAACGAGCAATATACTTGTGTATATTCTTGGCCTCCCCTGACCCAGAACATTAATCAATGACGTCGATGTATTAATATATGCGGGCCAAAAGCGTTGCTGTTTTACCGACCGGATACAGCAAGAGGCTCATCTATTGGTTAGCTCGACTGGTCTGGATACGTCACCTCATGTATTTTTTTTATGTTTGTTATCCAGTGATATTTTCTAATGCATGCTTGGGGCCGCCCCTCAAGTTGGGCCATTTTCATTATTCGTTGCCAGACCCTACAGCTTTCTAGATGTGGGTCTGGATTTCTGGGCTATGCCTCCCTCAATTAACATAATGAAAATGACACAATGATGATAACAAATGTTACAATGTGTCAATTAAAAAAAAAAAACATTTATTGAACTGTCTGCAAATCACTGCAAAAAAAAAATAAATAATAATAATCTGGCCGATACGATACACGTAAAAACGCAAATATTGGCCGATAATATCGGCTGGCCGATATATCGGTCGATCACTTGTTAGCAGTTGTGGAATATCAATATTTTGCAAGGGATTATATCGAAGTTAGAAAATCCAGTATCGTGTTAACAGTAACACACACACACACGCAAACACGCACCGCGCGCGCACGCGCGCACGCACGCACGCACGCACGCACGCACGCACGCACGCACGCACGCACGCACGCACGCACGCACGCACGCACGCACGCACGCACGCACGCACACACACACACACACACACACACACACACACACACACACACACACACACACACACACACACATTTGCCGGCCTGCTTACTGATCTGTCTGTCTGTCCACCTGCCTATCTATTGTCTGTCTGTCAGCTTGCCTGTCTGTCGATCTGACTGTTTATCTGCACATCCGTCTGTCTGGAGTCTGGCACCGGCTGAAGCTGTCGCGTGTCGGAGGTGTTGGCCGCCATTGCGTCGGGGGCGGGGCTTTGCGGCGTCCAGTCCGGCTGGTTGAAGCGGATGAGGTGGGTGCGAGCCCAGCTGGCGAATACCGACTTCTCGGTGATGAAGCGGTGGCTGCCCTTCTGGCTGCGCTCGTTGGACAGGTAGGTGGAGCACTCGCTCCACCCCCGGGGCTCGTAGTAGTGGTACGGCACCGGGGGCCGCTGGGTGGAGGAGTTGCTGGCGGGGCTGGAGGATGAAGAGGGAACAGTGGGGAGACCGGGGCGGTGCATCAAAAGGGGAGCGAGAGAGAGAGAGAGAGAGAGAGAGAGAGAGAGAGAGAGAGAGAGAGAGAGAGAGAGAGAGAGAGAGAGAGACAGAGAGAGAGAGAGAGAGAGAGAGAGAGAGAGAGAGAGAGAGAGAGAGGAGAGAGAGAGAGAGAGAGAGAGAGAGAAGAGACAGAGAGAGAGAGAGACAGAGAGAGAGAGAGAGAGAGAGAGAGAGAGAGAGAGAGAGAGAGAGAGAGAGAGAGAGAGAGAGAGAGACAGACAGACAGACAGACAGACAGACAGACAGACAGAGAGACAGAGAGACAGAGAGCCAGAGAGAGAGAGAGCGAAAAGGGGGAGAGACGGAGAGACGAAGAGAGAGTGAGAGAGAGAGAGAGAGAGAGAGAGAGAGAGAGAGAGTGAGAGAGAGAGAGAGAGAGAGAGAGAGAGGAGACTGTAGAGAGAGACGAAAGAGGGGGAGAGGAGAGAGACGAGAGAGAGAGTGAGAGAGAGAGAGAGAGAGAGAGAGAGAGAGAGAGAGAGAGAGAGAGAGAGAGAGGAGAGAGAGAGAGAGAGAGAGAGAGAGAGAGAGAGAGAGAGAGAGAGAGAGAGAGAGAGAGAGAGAGAGAGAGAGAGAGAGAGAGAGGGGGAGAGAGGGAGAGAGAAGAGAGAGAGAGAGAGAGAGAGAGAGAGAGAGAGAGAGAGAGAGAGAGAAAGAGAAGGGGGAGAGGGGGAGAGATGAAGAGAGAGTGAGTGAGAGAGAGAGAGAGAGAGAGAGAGAGAGAGAGACAGACAGACAGACAGACAGACAGACAGACAGACAGACAGACAGACAGAGAGACAGAGAGACAGAGAGCCAGAGAGAGAGAGAGAGAGAGGGGGGGAGAGATGAAAGAGAGAGAGAGTGAGAGAGAGAGAGAGAGAGAGAGCAGAGAGACAGAGAGAGAGAGAGAGAGAGAGAGAGAGAGAGAGAGAGAGAGAGAGAGAGAGAGAGAGAGAGAGAGGGGAGAGAGAAGAGAGAGAGAGAGAGAGAGAGAGAGAGAGAGAGAGAGAGAGAGAGAGAGAGAGAGAGAGAGAGAGAGAGAGAGAGAGAGAGAGAGAGAGAGAGAGAGAGAGAGAGAGAGAGAGAGAGAGAGAGAGAGAGAGAGAGAGAGAGAGAGAGAGAGAGAGAGAGAGAGAGAGAGAGAGAGAGAGAGAGTTGTTGTCGTTGTTTTTATTACAAGGAGGGGGACGGATGATTTGATGGAAAAGATCAAACAGGTGGAGTTAAGCATAGCCAGAAAGAAGACTACAAACCCAATTTAATTTGTCTGGTACTGCCCCTGACTTAGATGAGGGATCTCTCTCTCTCTCTCTTCCGTTCTCTCTCTCCATCTCCCTTCCGTTCTCTCTCTGTCTCTCTCCTCTATGTATCCATCTATCTCTCTCTATATCTATGAATCTAGCTCTTTATTTCTATCCATCCATCTTCCTATCTATCTATCTATCTATCTATCTATCTATCTATCTATCTATCTATCTATCTATCTATCTATCTATCTATCTATCTATCTATCTATCTATCTATCTATCTATCTATCTATCTATCTATCTATCTATCTATCTATCTATCTATCTATCTATCTATCTGTCCATCTAGCCATCTATCAGTTGTCCCTTACTTCTTATAGGAATGACGTTGAAGAATATAGGCCTGTGGCAATCGTACCGACAATATCGAATGAGAGACCAATTGGTCAGTACAGGGGGATAAACAAGGTTCCCTGAGATGCTTCTAAGGCACAGGATGATTATGCACTGTGATGTGAAGAAACACTTTGCCTACCTGCAGAAATCAGGAGGCACCATGCCAAACACGTTGATTGAGCCACACAGCTCCGTGGCGAGGCTCATGGTGAACCAGCCGGTACTCAGCCATGACTTGGAACCCTTCCTATTGGAGAACACAACAACACTGTTTGCTGCAAATGATATTGATTTCGGTGGGAATGTCCACATCTTATTCAAAGTTTTGAATTTCCTTTGTTTTACTGTACAGTTTCGTAGCCATCATTCTGGTGCTTCTCCTATAGGCAGTACCCACACTAGGGAACCGATATGGGCACGGTACACGGCTGTTTGGGGTTCGCTGCAGGCATTTGCTATCTCAAAGGACAGACAAACTACCTTTGGCAATGCTACACCTTTTCATAATGTACTTTGTAAGAGGTTGTGTGTGCGCCTGAATGTGTATGTATGTATGCGCCCGTTGATGTGTGTGTGTGCGTGCGTGCGTGTGTGTGTTTCTAAGTGTCTGTGTGCAACCTGCAAGTGAAGGTTATAATAAGCTGCATCTCTCGCGGTCATCTGACCTAGAAAGATACAGTTCCTGGCAGCTGTGCCATCTCCAGTCTATCTGATCGTGTTTGCTTATTCCTGGTCCACGACCGCCGGAGGGGGGTGGTGTGGTTGGCTTACGTGGTTCCAACCAGTCAACCCCCATGACCACTTTGTTTGTGCTGTCCAATGCATGCATGCACCCACCGATTAGTGATTAATTAAAGTGAAACACTGTCAACGTTGTGTGATTATTATGCATCTTCTTTTGTGCGCCTAATTTATACCAAATGTTAGGTTAATGATGTGTGAGATTGTCCGTCATTGTGTATAACAATAACTAGAAAATGCATTTCCTGCAGAAAATGTGGTGAGTGCTGTAGTACAAAGTGAGGCTGAAAATATTTTTTATAAAGCCACATAGATTAAGACATAAAGAAACGTTAAATGGCTTGAATCAAGTGAAGGGATTTGAAAAGGAGTTCAAAAGCAAACAATGTAAACATGCAATTAAGAAAAAACATTTAAGAAACGTCAAATGTATTGCCCTGCACCGTGTGTGTGTGTGTGTGTGTGTGTGTGTGTGTGTGTGTGTGTGTGTGTGTGTGTGTGTGTGTGTGTGGTGTGTGTGTGTGTGTGTGTGTGGTGTGTGTGTGTGTGTGTGTGTGTGTGTGTGTGTGTGTGTGTGTGTGTGTGTGTGTGTGTGTGCGCGCGTGCGTGCGTGTGTGCGTGTGTGTGTCGAGCCGGTGCATGATTTAAAGTAGCTCAATGGAGTGTGAAAAACCGCCCAATCTGGCAACACTGCCTGAAAGTCCACCAAAAGTAGCCCAATCTGGCGGGATAAAATGCCCAGTCTGGCAACACTACTGAACGTCACCAACGTAAATCAATGAGACCAACTGAAAACGAAGCCGGTATGAAACAATAAAGGTGATTCTGAATAAAGTTTAAATAATATTCCGATTGGATATTATTGAAGATACAAGTGTGTAGATTTATTAAATGGTTTGAACGAAGGTAAACGGTTGAAATTTGACCGAGGTACGATGCCTTAAGTCATTTTGGGCAGACGGCTTCAATGGGACCAATTGTAGAATATGACGGTTTAAAACTAAAACTGTGATTCTGTAGAAAGTTTAAATTATATCGAAATTACATTTAGATATTATTGAAGATACAAGTGTGTTTGTATCGTCATCGATCACTCGGATTGAGGGTGTTCTTTTTGTGACACCGGATGTCACGTTAAGTGGCTGGAGCAAAACCGTTGATATGCCTCTGTGGTGGCATAACGAGCGCGCAGAGCCAACACTATTCCGCACCGAGTTACATGTGATAGGCTGCAGATATGAGGATGACAAATTAAAAGCAGGTTGCGGTCGGGCGCCTCCTTCCGAGGTTCGCCGTGCTTCCACTGGAACTGCAGGCTGCTGCCGCTTCAGTTGCGCAATACTGTCGGCTTGGCGCTCGTTCCACAGTGGGCAGTGGCCTTCGGCATCACATCACAGATCGCCCGAGCATCACACAAAACGTAGGCAAAGTGACCTCGGCGGATTGCCCCAAATTGGTGCCCTAATAAATTGGGGTCCTTGACCATTACAATTACACTTACGTTGCATGTAAATCCAGCAAAGTCACTGCAATCACACACGCACACGCACGCACACACACACGCACGCACACACACACACACACACACACACACACACACACACACACACACACACACACACACACACACACACACACACACACACACACACACACACACACACACACACACACACAAGCATTAGTTTACTTCATAGCCTACTGCAGTAAACCACCACCGTTGCTTCCCTCCCCATAAAAAGCTAGTCAGTGTTTAATGACGTTGATTTACCTTTGAACATTTCCTATTATAGGCTACTGTGTAAAATGCTGTTTAGAATTAACGTTTATATCAAGAAAGAAGAATCGAGGGACGCTCTTATTCCCGCTCTCCTTGCTTGACCGCGATCTAGCATCTAAGATCGATTGCTCTTCCATGTGTCCCCGGATGTTAACATTGAATTTGGGGACGTTTAAAATATTTACGTTGAATATTTTAACGTTGAATATTTAATATTGAATTTTTTAACATTGAAAAATAAAGCTGAATTTGATTTATTGAGTTAAATTCAGAGGCAATATTCAGTGCTTAGAATTCAATGGCTTTTTATTTTCAAAATCCGATGGCACAGATTTACTTCCATACTAGTTCCTGTTTTACCACAAGGCATTTTCATGGAGAGTCAAACCAACAGCTAATATAGATGTACTACATCTGTTCATAGTTCAGTGGCTTCATTCATTGGCCTCGTTGGTTCCTTTCAGTCTGCATCTATTCAAGATTCCCTCCATAACAAAACCACACGTTCTCACTCAACATCCATAACCCCCACACCTACCTTCCTAAAACAACTATTCTCAAAACCCACCTCTTCAAACTTTTCTACTGCCTGTAGCCCCCCCCCCCCTCTTGTTTGTATGGTCGTCTCTGTGTGTTACTTTCGTTGTCATGTTTTATTTAGTCTTTTTTTTTTTATATGTTCCTGCCCACATTTTTGAAGTGTTCTTGAGTTTGAAAGGTGCTATATAAATCAAATGCATTATTATTTTTACTGTTATTATTATTACCTGTCCATGCCCGTCTCGTTTTTGAAGAGCTCGTCCAGGCTCAGCATCTTGCGCTGGGACACCACGTACAGCTTGTGTCTGGGCAGCAGGCGCTTCACAAGCTTCAGGCTGTTGAACATGGTGCCCCTCCCGTCCCTCCGCATGCTGCTGCTGGGCCCCCAGAAGATGAACACGGTGTCCTGGCTGGCATTGAGCAGGTCCTGCCGTCTGTTTAGCACCCTGGTGAGGCTGGAGTGTGCCACCACGCGCAGGGTGGTGCGACGGCCCACGTCCCGCTGGAAGTGGGCGCTGGGGGCGTCGTTCATGCGGATGACGCACTGGGCGCGGTCGATCTCCTCGCCCCGCCCGCCGCCGCTCAGCCGGCCCGAGCTGCTGACCAGCGAGCAACTGCTGCAGTGCATCTTCAGTGGCTGGCGGGCCGGGGGGGGGGGGGGGGGGGGGGCAAGGGTCAAATGATGAAAGGTTAAAGGTCAAACTATCCTTGCAGCAAAACAAATTATGCATAGCAGCAATGTAGATTTACACCTTTTGGAGTGTAAATATACGGTTACAGAAGCTAATCCATACACAAACACGTCTACACGTTGAACAATGAAGGGACTACTGGGAATTAGCCTCCATACACAATGTCCACCACCGATTTGGAGCAGGTAGCCTTGTGCAAGACGCGTGGCTCAAAAGCAGGTTTCTGAATTCACTGCACGTTGCTTTTGATAAAGCATCTCTTAAAAGACTCCATATGAGGAAAGATGAACCGAAACATGACTTTCACCAACAGTTCCCCTGTTGACAAAAAAAAGTAACAGACGCAGTGATAGATTTATTTTCAGATAGACTTGCCAATCTGAAAAAGTAATAAGAAAAAAGACAGCTACCAATATCTGCAATTTAAAGCCATTTAACCACGTTGGAATCAGAAGCAGAAAATAATTAGTTTCATGTGGTTTCAAAGATGCTTGCATTGAGGTATTGATTTAGCATGCCAAAGCCTAGATTGTATATGTCACTGTCAAACCTCATTATTATCATTCTGATTTCACAATGCAGGGAGGATCACACTGGTCTCTGGGATGGGAAAGTGTTTGTGTGCTTTCATAATGCATGCAGGTATTATTACACGCGCCCCGGGCTCTGCCCTTATTGTCCTATCAACACCATTTTTCAAAGAGACATAATGGTTGAAGTGTATTTGTGGATGTCTCTCTGAGTGGCTTTATGTGTGTGTCTGTCTATGTGTACAGTGTGTGTGCATATGTCTTTGTGCGGGTGCTAATTTGTGTGTGTGCTGCGTGCGTGCGTGCGTGCGTGCGTGCGTGCGTGCGTGCGTGCGTGCGTGCGTGCGTGCGTGCGTGTGTGTGTGCGTTGCGTGCGTGCGTGCGTGCGTGTGTGTGTGTCTTTGTGCTTCTGTGTCTGTGTGTAAGTGTGTGGTTGAGTGTTTTTGGATCTGACTCAGAACATCCCTGGAGACAATATATTCAGAGGTCCTGGGGCGATAATATCCTCAATTCAGAATGCAGCATTTGGTTTTCTAGTTTTGGATCAGGAAACACAAAAACCTCCTCCACTCTCTGTCCAACCCTCCATCTGGATAGTTTCAAAAGAATACAAAAAAAAACCTTTACAGCACTAGATAAACCCAGAACCCAAGCTCTGAATCAAAACCCTCTGCTTCCATCCCTGATATGGTAGAAGAGGAATCAAAGGGTGCCATTTAACTGTGTCAAAATACCCTCCATAACGTGCCTCCGGAACGGAACCAGACAGGACAGTGGGCAGGTTTGAGCAATGCCACCTTGAAAGCCACCCTGAAATAATGTGTGTTTCCCTTCATCAGAACTGTTCAGGCTGAAGGCAGGAGGCTGCTAGACACTCCCGCTGGGGATGAATGACTTCAATAAAGGTCTTTCTGGATGCATGAATGAATGAATGAATGAATGAATGGATTGATTGCATGGATCAATGGTTGGAGAAAGAGGGACCTTACCTGCGGGGATAATTCAGAGTAAGCATTTGTCCTAACATACTAACCCACATTATCTGTCACTCACATAGTCAGTCCATCACCAACATTCACTGCTTCTTTTTTTGTGCAATAACCTAATCTAACTAAAGCTTAATTTAACTGCTAATTTAATGTATTTAACTGCTCATTTCTGCGAATGTCATTTGTCAATTACTTATTTATCCGCTGTATGACAACACAATGCCATATACAGCCATATATTTATCTATATTTATCCTCTATACAGTCCTCTACATTTATTTTATTTTATTTTACTTGAATCCTGTTTTACTTATGTTATTATCGCTACTTTCAACATTAGCTAAGAATTTATTGTTTACTGTTATTGTTTACTTTTTATAGTTAGCTAAGAGTTTATTGTTTCATCTTATATTGTATTTATATTGTGTTGTGTTTCTTTAAGCTACTGGAAATTCAATTTCCTTGAGAGAGTCATCCCAAAAGGATCAATAAAGTCAAGTCTAAGTCTAACACACACTGATTCAAAATTTTCATTCACAGACTTATTGGCTCACTCACTCACTCACATAGTCATGCTAGGATCATCAAGTTCAATCGACCATCAAGTTTGTTGTTTTCTGGTCTCCCATAACTGTGTGGGCTGTGGGCAGATACCTCAGGACGTTTAGATTCAGCAGAGACCATCAAGTCATGTGTTAAGGCATAGATGAAGCAATCGCTGCTGTAGGATTTGAGTCCAGGGGGCAGAAAGTGATATTAGTCTACATTTTTTGTGCCTGCACTGCAATACTCTGGAGTTGTATGTAACACTGCTACAAACAGGATTCGATGCAGGAAATTTTACATCATTTACACAATAATGAAAAAAATACAGAACACACGTGCCAAAAAAACTACAAAAAGTCTAGCTCATAACATCCCATTTCAGAACTCATTTGTTTATGCAGTATTCTTCACAGTGTAATGTGCTCCCATTATTGCTGGGTAATCTAATGTAAGCACCAGCAGCCTAAACTCGATCCTCAACCACATAAAAGCTGCCCGTTTCACTCCTTCATTTCCAACAGTGTTGAGGTGATTAATGTGTCTTAGGAGCTCTCGGTTACATCAGCAAAGTAATCCCGGTCCCACAGACCTCCCATGAAATCCCTCCCCATACCAGTGCGGAATGTACCCACAGGTCATTATGGGGCTATATAAAGACACCGGCACAGTAAATGGGTCTCTCTTTGCAACTGTAAGCACCCTCCTGCTCTAATGAGTGCAATATATCTCATGTATGGGCACGCATGGGATTCCTGGGGCAAACCATGGGTTTGTGTCTTGGTGTATGTGTACGACTGTGAGGTGGTTATGTGTTTGTGTGTGTGTGTGTGTGTGTGTGTGTGTGTGTGTGTGTGTGTGTGTGTGTGTGTGTGTGTGTGTGTGTGTGTTGTGTGTGTGTGTGTGTGTGTGTGTGGTGTGTGTGTGTGTGTGTGTGTGTGTGTGTGTGTGTGTGTGTGTGTGTGTGTGTGTGTGTGGTGTGTGTGTGTGTGTGTAACCAAGAAGAAGTGAGAGTGAAAGTAAGAGTGAGCGAGAGCGAGAGCGAGAGCGAGAGCGAGAGCGAGAGCGAGAGCGGAGAGAGAGAGAGAGAGATAGAGAGAGAGAGAGAAAGAGAGAGAGAATCAAAGAGACAGGAAACATGTCTGATATCAGGCTCCTTGGTCAGGGCCAGTCCTTACATGACCCTCTCCCCATGGCCTCTCCCCCCCCCCCCCCCAACGCACACACCCTTCCTATGTCCCTCTCAGTGACGGAGTGTTACAGAGCTATTATGGCTTCCACTCGCTACGGTTTCAGAGTGAACCGTGTTTCTGGTACAAACGGCCCAGACTTACAGCATGATTAGGGAACTGGGACCACCTCTGGGGTCGAGCAGAGTGTCACTACAAAACTCAGCGAGACATCAGAAGACAGACCATCCTGGTCCATCTAGACACTGGGCTGCCCACTGGAGAGATCAATCAATCAATCAATCAATCAATTTATTATTTAAAGTGCAAAATCACCATGGTACATGGTCTCAATACACTTTACAAAATCTCAAGTACAATAATAACAATATTAAAACAATATTAAAACACCACAGGAATATGATAAAACAGTTAAAAAATTAGTTTAAACCAAAGTATTGAGTAAAAAGGTATGTTTTAAGACGGGACTTGAAAATTGCAGTGGATGAAGCTTCTTTGATACATAGTGGGAGGCCATTCCATAGAAAAGGAGCACGGAAGGAAAAGGCCCTGCCACCAGCAGACTTTTTATTGATTGGTGGGATGACAAGGAGGTTAGAACTAAGAGAACGGAGTGGACGTGGCGGAATGTAGTGAAAAAGTAGTTCAGTTAAATAAGAAGGTGCAAGTCCATTTAATGCCTTATAAGTTAAGAGAAGAACTTTAAAATCGGCTCTAGCCTGAATGGGCAGCCAATGTAATGATGCCAGGACAGGAGTTATGTGACAGTACCTACTTGTTTTTGTTAAGAGTCTGGCGGCTGAATTTTGCACAAGCTGAAGGCTCCTAGTAGAACAGATGGGGAGGCCAGAAAAAAGGACATTACAGTAATCCAAACGGGAAGACACAAGGGCATGGAGAACCACCTCGGCGCTACGCCGGGACAGAGCAGGGGAGGATTTTTAGCAATGTTGCGCAGATGAAAGAAGGCCGACCTGGTGGTTTCCTTGATGTGAGTCCGGAAAGTCAGGGTTGGGTCAAAAGTAATGCCTAGGTTTCTAATGTGCATGCTTTCAGAGATTGAACAGCCATCGATATTAAGACAGAGACTCTCAGAGAAGTACTTGTAGTTATTGGGCTTAATCACCATCAAATCAGTCTTAGCGGTATTAAGCATGAGAAAGTTTTGACTCATCCAGGTCTTGATTCGGCCGAACACATGATTCCAGAGATTTTGCATATGGGAGGGGTCATTAGGCTGTAGTGGGATGTAGAGGCTGTGTATCGTCAGCATAGAAATGGAAACTTTATACCAATATTCGGCAATTATCATACCCCAGAGGGAGCATGTAGATACAAAACAGCTGGGGCCCCAGGACAGGAGCCCTGGGGCACAACCAGTGGTAACCGTAGAGCATTCTGAGAAAGAGTTATTGAAACGGACGCACATTGGGTTCTACTAGATAAGTAGGACTGGAACCAGAGAGCGCCAGCCCGTGGATACCAACGTAATGCTCCAGTTGGTGTAGAAGCACACAATGATCTACTGTATCGAAGGCCGAACTTAAGTCAAGAATTAAAAGTAAGGAGGCTGATCCAGAGTCAGCAGTGACAAGTAGGTCGTTAACTACTCTAGTTAGGGCAGTCTCAGTAGAGTGGCAGGAGCGGAAACCAGACTGAAAATTGTCAAAGAGATTATTGGCAGAAAGGTGGAGAGTCCGTTGATCAGCAACAATTCTCTCAAGTATTTTAGATTACTCTGATTTACAGGTGCGCCATCAGTCTTCAAGTTTACGACAAGCCCGTTTTAAAGAGCGAGTGAGGTCGGAGAACCAAGCTACAGATTGAGTTCGAGTGCCTCTACTGGTTCTAAGGACAGCAAAGAAATCAAGCGATTCTGACAGTGCACTGTTTAGGCCATCCGTAAGGTGGTTGACCAGACATTTACGTGTTCCTGACGTGACTCAATTTCTCTGGTCCTCATGACTCAGCTAGAAGGACTTAGACATGGTTGTTAAGGATCGGGCTAAAAAGTGAGCTGTTAGATTCAGCGCCGATTTGTCCTGTGACTTCACGCCAGAAGGTCTAAAAAAGATACACATGATCAGCGACCCCGACGTCTTAAGAATCGAAGCGGAGTACGTACTTACATCCGTGCTACGACGCACATCCAGGGGGCCGCTGCACGACCTCATTACGACGGGCGCCAGTTACCATGTTTGGATGAAGTGTGAGACTAAAGCACTTTAGGTCCAGAAATTGGGGAGTTTGGATGCAGAACATCATTAATGTGAAAGGACACGCCTGAAGCCAAGCTCATTTTGGATGTACTTGACAAGGCGCTAGTATGAAGGCAGAGAACCCAGTCCAACAAATGCGATGAAGGCGCCCTCCGGTGCGTGCTATACAAGTAACCTGATATGTTGGCGGTTTCCAATAAGGATGGCCAGGTACTCAAAAGATGTGAAGTCACCGAGTGAACATACTGTACAGGGACTGTACATACTGTACAGAGATAGTGGCGCTGAGATGAAATACTGTATGTACAAGGCCAAAGAAGCTCAAAGCAGCCATATCTGTGACTCACTGAACCCCTTCAGAAAACGACTGTTCCATGTGTTTCATGTGTTATCATAGAAGTACATACTGTATATCTGATAATGGGTGGGATAATGTTAGGATTGGGCAGAATTGTTGGGGGAATAAAATGTATTGTATGCATTGTATGTATGTTTCTCTGAATCCGAAATGTGATTTTGTTATGGAAAACAAGAGAAAAATACTGTCCAAATGTAGTGATTTTTCTTCTCACTATACAGATGTTACTTTAAAATGAAACCGATAATTTCGGTAACAAAATGTTCAAAGAGGCGCCCCTTGGTAGTGCTTCCAGAAGAGAGAGAAGCAACCATAGAATGACACGTCCGTTAGCGTTCTTAACAGCTGAGAAAATCGCTTCTTCTTTTTCAATTTAGATTCACACTAACTTGATTCAGTAAATTCACAGTGTAGTTTTGAGAAAGCGCCTAAACTTACTGTACAGTATTTTAGAAGTAGTGTGCAACGGCACACTGACAATTGACAACATGAATGTGGTAGATCATCTATTGGAGCACAGGTTTGAGGCCCCTAATCTGGAGGAAAAATTAGAGGTAAAACGCCTTAAGTCTTGTGCTCTTCAGTCTATTTATGTTTTTCCAGTCTTATATGTTCCCACTGCTGGCCTGCGCCTTGTCGTGGTGGCGAGTGGGCTTTAAACCAAGACAGGCCATTCTGAATCTTTTCTTTCACAGCTATTTTCTTTGATTTCTCCTCCAGGACACTGCTTAGGCCTATGGGAGGTGTACTCCATGGTAAAATGATATTGGGTTCTTATAGTAGCTCTTACAGCTGTATACAGCTGTTTATTTCTTATAGCTGTTTGTTTACTTTCATTATTGCAATGTTTTGATGTCAGCAATAAAACATTAAAAGCTGCACTAATGTAATTTATTAATTGAATATATATATCTGATACATGGAGAACAGTTAAAAAACAAAAAGCCCAGCATACTGAAAAGTGTTAAAGTATATTTTTATTTGTAATGGTTGTGATGGCCCCAGTACCTGCATGCTGTCCTGGCAGGTGCTTGTGAATGGGAATGGGAAACACAAGCCAGGGCTACAAACAGCATGGTGGGACACTGACTAAGTAAGACCAATGAAGGAAGCTCAAGTACTATTTTGAAATACTTTTTGCTTTTTTATTAAAATTACCATTTTTATTTGTAATATATTAGGGCTGTAACTTTTTCCAAAAATTAATTTCAAACAAAATTAAAATGCCCCTTAATTTGTTTGGATGGATGTCTGTATGCCTGAAAAGCCAGTAGAAACACTAATAAATGTGAAGGGTCTCTACTATTTTTGTGTTGAATGATTTCGGCAGTTTAGACGCTGCTGTATAGCATATGCCAGTGGCGTGGAAACGCCACTGGCAGCGACACATGCGCCACCGATTTTTTTGCGCCGGATGCAAGATAGGGCCCAAAATTTGCATTGCATTCAAACTAGGGGATTACAGTCACGAAACATCCCACACATTGACGACGTCCACCACGCACAAATGCAAAATCCAATGCAAAAATAGTTTGGGCCACAATTTCTTTGATCAAAGTGGCAATATGCCCTCAATGGTTCATGCAATGGACAAGTCGTGTACTCTATCTAGGACTGTTAGAAAACCACTTCCAGTGGATATCTATCACCTTTAAGTTCAGGTCTCATTCAATAATTTATGCCAGGCACGTTAATTATGAATTTCAAAATCTGGTTTACATATCCGTGCATAAAATGATCATACTTAAATCTACTAGGAAGAAAGGAGAGAAGGAATTCAATGAGTCAAATATTTTGTATTATTATTATTATTACTAGTGTTTTCGCTCGCGCAACCTCTAGTTGTATTTAACGGGTAATTCTCCAAATGGATAGTGTAGTAAACTCTGCATGCAAATTAATTATTAAATAGCTTTTACTGTTATTCAGGGCTGAAAAGTGCATTGACATTTTAAAATGCAAGGCAACTACTATTGGTTAGTTGAAAATAATAATCATCATTGGGATTAAAAATCTCGTCCAATGTCCTGGCCAAAACAGGCAGCAGTAGCCTTACAGTCAGACATAGCATACACACAAAACATAAGAAAACTAAAACAGTCTGCAGTGGGGAAGGGGGATATCAATTATCGCAAGACATTTCGGGAGGCTCAAGGAGGTGGGTAATGTTAAGTTTGAGCAACAAAGTGTAAAGAAATTTCGGGAGGATCAAGGAGGAGAATAATATTACATTTGAGCAACAAAGTGTAGTCTTGTAGTGGACTCTATGGACATAATTCACCATACTGTGTTATTGACATATTTTCGTTGTGTTATAGGGACGTCTCTTTAAGATCAAGTAATTTGTGTGTTGATATGTCGGTTGGCGCGATGTTTGAATTGAACTGTTTTTATGTGAAAAAATGAATGACCTGCCGTTGCTTGTTGAGGTGAGAAATTGTCTCTCTTCCCTTCTTTTATCGCAATTTCTAGTCTATAGTCAGAACGTCTTACCTCGGCGAGTGTGTCGCTGCCTTTGTCTTGTCGTGCGGTGTGTGCGTGTGTGTGTGTGTGTGTGTGTGTGTGCACGACCACGTGCGTGTGTATGTGTGCGCTTCTGTCTATATGTCGCTGCCTTCGTCTTGACGTGCGGTGTGTGGCACGGGCGTGGTCTGTGTGTTTGTCTGTGTGTGTGTGTGTGTGTGTGTGTGTGTGTGTTGTGTGTGTGTGTGTGTGTGTGTGTGGTGTGTGTGTGTTGTGTGTGTGTGTGTGTGTGTGTGTGTGCGTGTGTGTGTGTTGTTGTGTGCGTGTTTCCGTGTATGTTGCGTGTCCGTGTATGTTGGTGCGCATGTGTGTGTGCGTGCGGTGTGTGTATGCAGTGTGTATGTGCGTGCTTGCGGGGTATGTATGTGTTCGCGCCTGCTGTGTGTGTATGTGTGACCTGCAGGCTGCTTGGCACATGCGTACATGACTAACTTGAGTTACTAGTGCAACAGGCCTGCTATTATAGTAGCAAGATTATGTAATTACATATATTATATTATGTTATTATATTATTATTAAGTAGCATTACAATTAATGTCGCTCATCATTAAAATTCATCAGGGATACGGCACTTCTTCAGAATAATATCAAAAAACAAGTTATATATTTGGGTTAGGGTTATATTCTTTTGCTGTTAGACATAATGGGATGACCTATCTGCTATAAGGTCTACTCAAGATGGATCAATAATTGATCAGGTAGACTTATGAAGCTTTAATGTTAAACCTTAAACCTCTCCAGGTTCCCCAGAAGACATCAGAGTTAATATTATGCCACTTCATTATTATGCATGCATAACGTTTACCACAGCAATCGATGGTTGGCGTCCATGTGATTGTTGTTCAACATAGCGACCGATTAACACTTGCTGTCTTGAGCCAATAGGATGGACAATACTGAATTTACACACCTAAAATAAGAATTTGAGGTGTGACTGAAGGGCAAGGCCATTGTCTTAAAGGGCCCAATTATGCAGGTTTTCCAAAAATATGCAGGTTTCCCTTGGAGCTCCCCCTAAAGGTTTTTACTAGTATTTAACGTTTACTCCAGTGTCGTAAAAAACACATTTACGATAGGTGCCTGTTTGAAGTCGCGCTGCATTCACTTGTTATACCGGTGAGTGGAGTCAGTGAAGACGTGATCAGAAAACAGCAAATATGTCAACCGAGGTAAGAATATTCAAAGGGCGTGGAGGCCGGGGATCTATATGTCATTGCGTAATCATTGCCAGAAAGCAGGTCGAACTACTTCCGCCCGAGCGGCGGGCATCGCCAAGAAAGCTACATAGCGTAGTAATTTGAGTACAGACCCCTGATTGGCAGTGAAGGAGGCGGAAATCGCCCTATTAAAAAGTCATTGTAGCGGCACAATTTTTTTTCAAGCTGTTATTTTAAGGTACAATTGTTACATATTATGCCTTTAATGATCTACTCTAAGGTATTTTTTTAACACAGAAATAGGGAGTGGCAGTTTCAACCAGAAAACATTTTTGCTTCTAATCACAACATTTATATTATAGAAGTTTCTCTGTAAATTGTCAACTTTGTTTCCCGCAATCATGTAAGCAATTAACTTAAAATGTTGCACTAAGTAAAAAAAACAAAAGATACCGAAACAAAGTGTGACAAAGTGTGTTTGAACATATTAACCTTCTGATCGACGAAACTTTTGTAGCCTCTCAGCACTGTTATTGGATCTGGGGTGTTTCCCTTGGACTGCTCCTCCAGAATAACACCGGCCCCGGGTTGGCTTGATGGGGATGGGGTGGGAGCCCTTGAAGTGTTGTTGTACATCACCATAAAACCGGTCACTGTGGTTATGACAAGTACTCCAATAATCCCCTTCCGCTGGAAAAATACAGCAAAACATAAGCAAATATATGAAAGACCATGACGCTCATTTAATTCGCAAATCAAATAACTGACAACAAATGACACTTGTAAACTGATCGCTGCTCTCTTACAGCAAACTCCTACAGAGTTTGACTTTAAAAGTATTCACTTTTAAACTCTTAATCTCCCACATACACACGTTTTTTTTTTAACTCCCACTCATCACAACTACCACAAAATCTAGACCCCATCGACATCACCACACAGTGATAGCTAATTTCATTCTTTAAAGCAATGATGTTAATACTTTGTACAAGATATATCTTTAAATGTTATCCACATACACACACTGAAATCTAAAAATCACCTTAGAAATAAACAGCTGTTCTCTCACTAGACTCATTTTGATTAATTTTCTTCAGTTCCATGAGAACAACCAAACTGCTCCTTCCCCCAGAATAAACTGGAACAAGAGACTGCTATACCAAAAATATAAGGTTTCTTGACTTCTTTAATCAAATCAATGATAAATAGACAAACAAAGAAAGTAAAGAATGAGGGGGTGGACTGGGTGGTGAGTCTAGAAGAAGAGATAATTGTCATGAAATACGGAGGCCAATGGTAACTTGACCACCAGTACACACACATTCAAATCAAACTGTTTTGCAGCACTCACTGCACACCACTGCACCCCCCCCCCCATACAGCAGTATGCCCCACAAGAAATATAACAAGGAAAATGGCCCATTCAATTAATTAATTAAGGGCCCACTAAAATGTAAGATGTCTGGGAAAGCAGTGGTTGGCTCCTCGTTTAGCGTCTTAGTTTAAAAACTTGCTAGACTTGATCACAGTAGCCTCTCCCAGTTAGAGATATGCATATGACTCTTTGTTCAATACGGTTGGCTTTACAGTGGGTATTTGAGGCTTGCGTCTTCAAATGAATGGCAATATCACACTCACCACTCGTTTCTTCATCATCTGTCACCTCCTCAATTGCCCGACGTCTTTAGCACCTGAAGGATTGTCTGTATGCTGTCAACCCGGTTAGCTATGCTTCACTATCAGCGCTCTCTCTCTACTCTTTTACATACTCTATCCTCTTTCATTGTAGGAGTGGCCATAAATCTGGAACTCCTCCTCCTCAATTTTCCCTAATTACCTTATCTTAACGGATTCAAAGCTTGGGCTCATACAGGGCATGCTTCACTTCTGAGGAAAACCATAGCCTGTAACTACTCAAGCTATCTGACTACTACTGTCACGCAGCGCCCTGCTACGCGGTCCACTACCACCAATCTAGTGGCCAATGACGCCGGCGTTCCTTCCCCTCGCACACCTGTCGGCGTTTTACCAATCATCATTTCCCTACTTCAGCCGGGGTTCTCCGACCAGCCGGCGCCAGTTCGTCTTTACCCTTACCTAGGTAGTATCGATCCCACTAGCGTTATTGAAGCTCTGTCCTCTAGCCTGTCCCCCTTGGTAACTTTCTCTCTCCCTCCTAGTAATCCTCCTGCCACCGAACCCCTGCCTGCCTGACTACCCGCCTGCTGCCGAGCCCTTGTCTGCCTGCCTGCCTGCTCGTTATCGGACCCCTGCCTGCCTGACCACTCGCCTGTGCCTAGCCCTTGACTGTCTGACCGCCTGCCCGCTACTGGACCCCTGCCTGCCCGACCACCCGCCTGTGCCCAGCCCTTGACTGTCTGATCGCCTGCTCGCCACCGAACCCCTGCCTGCCTGACTATCCGCCTGCCTGCCTGCCAATAAACCCCGTTCCCTTTACCCTGTCTCCGTCTACCTGTGTCCTGCGCTTGGGTCCCCTACGTTCGCCCCCGTAACAGTACGAACTGGCCAAGATGGACCCAGCGGACGCCGAGACATTCCGCCAGGTTATCTCTCGCCAAGGTACGCTCCTGGGTCAGCACGACCAAATCCTACAGGAGATCACGTCTAATCTCCGCGAGTTGACGATCTCTGTTCGCTCCCAGCGCCCCGCCTCTCCAGAGCTATCATCTTCCACTCCCGGACCATCGGCTCTATTCCCGGGAGCCGTTCATTCCGGCCCCTGAACGCTACGACGGAGACCTAGGGAACCTGTCCGGTCCTTTCCTCCTCCAGTGCTCCCTAGTTTTCGAGCTACAGCCCCAGACCTAACCCCACCGAGAAGTCCTAGGATCGCGTATATGATCGGATCACTGCGGGGGAAGGCGCTCGCCTGGGCGACGGCCGTGTGGGAGCGGGGCTCTGCGGTTACTGAGGACTTATTCGCGCTTTCACCAAAGGAGATGCGGGGGGTTCTTCGACCACCCGCCGGTACCACCCGGTGGTCCGGGGAAGGGAGGCCTCTCAGCGCCTTCTGCGGTTACGCCAGGGATCCCGCAGCGTCGCCGCCTTCGCGGTTGAGTTCCGTACCCTCGCGGCTGAGAGCGGCTGGAACGAGGAAGCCCTGCAGGGGGTTTTCCTAAGTGCACTCTCTGACGACATCAAGGACCAGCTGACTTCTCGGGAGGAGTCCGCGGATCTGGATGAGTTGATCTCCCTCTCCATTCGCTTTGATAACCGTCTGCGCGAACGCCGCAGGGAGAGAGGCTTCCGTCCCTCCTCCACGCACTCGCTCGAGCCACCCGCACCACCTCGGTCCCCTCCTGCGTCTTTCGCCCCACCTCGCCGTGAGCGGGACTTCTCTCCCGAGCCCCTATGCAGATCGGACCGCACGCATCTCTCCCCGAGGAGAGGGAGCGTCGTATGCGCTCCGGTTCCTGTCTCTTACTGTGGCCTCATGGGGCCATCTCCGGTCAGGTTGCCCCTCTCTCTTCGGGAAAAGACCGGGCTTGCCAGTAATCCGAGGGATCCTGGCAAGCCGCTCCATTAACCCCTCGGTCTCCCATCCCCTCCTGGAAGCTGTCCTCCTGTGGCAGGACCAAGCCCTCCCGCTCTCTATCCTGCTGGACTCCGGAGCGGACGAGAGCTTTATCAATCGGGAGTTGGTCCTTCGATGGAAGATCGACACGGTTCCGCTTGACCTCCCCATCGAGACCCAGGCGCTAGACAGGAGGACACTCACGCGGGTGGAGCACCGCACCGTTCCGGTGAACCTACTCGTCTCCGGGAACCACCACGAGTCCATCTCTCTCCTGGTGATTACCAGCCCCTTCTCCCTGGTCGTCCTGGGCTACCCCTGGTTTAAGGCGCATAACCCCCAGATCGATTGGGCAACCGGTCGTGTTCGGTCCTGGAGTCCTCACTGCCTGTCCCAGTGTTTGCGGTCCGCCCAGTCACCTCGGGCACCTGCACTCGAGTCTGCCCCCGCACCTCCTAACCTGTCCCCCGTTCCGGAGGAGTACCACGACCTGGAGGAGGTGTTCAGTAAGTCCAACGGCTTTGGTCCCTCCCCCCCCACCGTCCTTACGACTGCGCGCTATCGGCCTCCTTTCCGGGGGCTCCCCTCCCGGGGAGGTCGCCTGTTCAACCTTTCTCGGCCGGAGCGTGAGTCTATGGAGCAGTACATCGGGGAATCCCTCTCCGCTGGGATCATCCGCCCATCCTCCTCTCCGGTAGGAGCGGCGTTCTTCTTCGTGGGGAAGAAGGACAGCTCGCTTCGTCCCTGCATCGACTACCGTGGAATTAAATAGCATCACGGTGAAGAACAAGTATCCCTTGCCCCTCATTATAGTTCCGCCTTCGTTCCCCTCCCATGTGCCGTGGTCTTCACCAAAACTTGATTCTGCGCAACGCATAACCACTTGGTCCGCAATCCGGGAGGGGGATGAGTGGAAAAACCGCGTTTAACACACCGTTGTGGTCACTTTCGAGTACCTTGTGAGTGCTCCTTTGGGCTCACCAACGGCCCCTGCTGTCTTCTCCAGTCCTTTGGTCAACGATGTTCCTCCGGGACATGCTGAACCGCTCCGTGTTCGTGTATATCGACGATTATTTTGATCTTCTCGAGATCCGTGGAGGAGCACCGGGGTTCAAGTCCGGCAGGTCCTGCAGCGTTTGCAGGAGAAATCGCCTAATATGTCAAGGCAGAGAAGTGCGAATTCCCACGTGCCTTCCCCTCTCCTTTCTGGGCATACATCATCGGTCAGGGCCAGATGATTAAGATGGACCCCTCTAAGGTCTTGCTGCGTGGCTGAGTGGCCCACTCCCTCGACCCGCAAGAGACTACAGCAGTTCTTTGGATTCGCCAATTTTTACCGCGGCGGTTTCATTCGGGGCTACAGTCAAAGTCGCTGCACCCCCTCACAGCCTTATCTGACTCTACCAAGAGCCCCTTTTCAATGGACTCCAGAGGCTGAGACCGCGTTCCGGGACCTCAAGCACCGTTTTGTTTCTGCGCCTATCCTTACACAACCCGATCCCGCTCTCCAGTTTGTGGTGGAGGCCGACGCTTCTGACTCCGGGGTGGGCGCGGTCCTCTCCCAGCGCTCCACCTCCGACCACAAGCTCCATCCCTGCGCCTTCTTCTCCCGCCGGCTGTCCCCGCCAGAGAGGAACTACGACGTCGGTAACCGCGAGCTTTTGGCCGTCAAACTCGCGTTGGAGGAGTGGCGGCATTGCGCTCTGGGAGGGGTGCTGACCATCCGTTTATAGTCTGGACCGACCACCGTAACCTGGCTTATATTCAGTCGGCCAAGAGACTGAATTCCCGACAGGCCAGGTGGGCCTTAATTCTTTGGGCGATTCAATTTTGCCCCTCACCTACCGTCCCGGTTCCCAGAACGGCAAGCGGATGCCCTGTCTCGCCCTGTACTCCCCGAGGACCCCTGCTCCGGATCCCCGAAGGCATCCTGCCCCGTCCGACTGTCTGATCGCCACACTCACCTGGGAGATTGAGCCGCAGTGCGCCGGGCGCAGAGGCAGCAGCCAGACCCTGGTTCCGGTCCTCCGAATCGCCCGTTTCGTCCCAGACGCTGTTCGGGTTCCAGGGTACTTTGCTCTGGGCTCATGGCTCCAAGCTCACCCTGCCACCCAGGAATTCACCCGTACACTGGACTTCATTCGCCGGCGGTTCTGGTGGTCATCCATGGACAGCGGGACGTCCGCGCGTTCATCGCGCGGCATGCGCGCACCTGCGCGCAGAACAAGACACTTCAACTCGCCCCCGTTCCTGTCTGCTTCAGCCCCTACCCATTCCGAGCCGACCTGGTCCCACTTTCGCCCTGGATTTTCGTCACCGGTCTGCCCCCGTCACGAAGGTAACACCACCATCCTCACCGTGATTGGACCGATTCTCCAAGGCCGCACACTTCATCGCGCTCCCCAAGCTCCCCTCCTCGAGGGAGACCACGCGGACCTCCTGGTCCGTCACGTGTGTTCGGCCTTCACGGCATCCCGGCGGTACATCGTTTCGGACAGGGGTCCCATGTTCACCTCTCAGGTGTGGCGCCGCGTTCTGCGCGGTTCTTTGGGGCCACGCCCAGGCCTTTCCTCCGGGTTCCACCCCCAGTCCAACGGACACATATGGAGCGGGCCAACCAGGAGATGGAGGCGGCGCTCCGCTGTGTCTGTTCACGCCGCACCCTCTTCCTGGAGCTCTCAGCTCACCTGGTGAGTCGGTACTGCATCATGCCTCATAACACGCTGGTCAACGCGTCCTCCGGCGTTCCCCGTTCATGGCCTCGCTGGGTTATCAACCACCCCTATGTGTTCCCTGAGTTGGAGGAGGAGCAGGCCGCGCAGCATGCGCTTGCCGGCGCACGTGGAAGCGCACCACGGCGCGGCGTTGCTCCGCGCATCCGCTCGCTCCCAGCTACAGGCCAATTAGGCACCGCCTACCTGCTCCCCAGTCACGCCCTCGCCCGGGCAGAGGTGTGGCTTATCGGGCTAAGGACCTTCCTTTGAAGGGATCGCTCCAAAGAATCTCTCCCCGGTATTCATTGGTCGCCCAATTTGAGATCGAGGCTATGAGTCACCCTGATGCCGTTACGTCTCCGACTCCACTCCGTATTCATCCAACTTTTCACGTTTCCCAGTCAAGCCCGTCCCCCACTAGCCCGTTGTCCCTCCCGCACCCTTTCACCCCCCCCTCCCAGGGTCCCATCCGACGGCCCACCCGGCGTGGACCGGTTCCCGCGCCTTATTGGACGATTCGACGCCCGAGCGCCGGGGTACAAGCAGTATCTCGTCGACTGAGGAGAAGTACGGTCCGGAGGAGGGCTTACCTGGATTCCCACGTAGGAAGTGACATCCTGGATGCCCTCGCTCATCCGGGACATTCCAACGGGACCATCCCGCCTGACGTTGGGCGTAAACCGCCGAGAGGACGTCCGTAGAGGGGGGGTTAACTGATCACGCCGAGAGCGCCCTGCTACGCGGTCACACTACCGACCATCTAGTGGCCAATGACGCGGCGTTCTGTGTGGTGTGTGGTGTCTGCATTATCTAATAAAGGAGATGAGAATATCCGTGTGTGTGTGTGTGTGTGTGTGTGTGTGTGTGTGTGTGTGGTCTGCGGTGTGGTGTGTGTGTGTGTGTGTGTGTGTGTGTGTGTGTTCTGTGATGTGTGTGATGTGTGTGTAGTGTGTGTGTGTGTGTGTGTGTGATGTGTGATGTGCGTGTGTGTGTGTGTGTGTGTGTGTGTGTGTGTGTGTGTGTGTGTGTGCTTGATGAGTGCAGCGTATCACCTGCCAAACAACCGAGCATAAATTCTACTTTGCTTTTCAATTGGATGATGCCTTTATCTTATTAATGGCGAGCATTTGACTGTATTTCTCTGCTGGCGAGGGCGGACTTAGAGCAGGACACGAATGAGGCCCCTCTGTTCAAACCAACGTTTTCGTCTGAACTCCAAGTGCTTTCCTGCTCCGTGCGAGGTTCGCTAGGGAGTGTATGGTAAACATGGTTGG